>RJVU01061998.1:0-18722 GCA_003731715.1 Anabarilius grahami | reverse complement strand
GATGGGATGATGGTGTTAAAAGCAGAGCTGAAGTCCACAAACAGGATCCTCACATAAGTCCCTGGTCTGTCCAGATGCTGGAGAACATAATGCAGTCCCATATTGACTGCATCATCCACAGACCTGTTTGCTCGATAAGCAAACTGCAGGGGGTCCAGTAAGGGTCCAGTGATGTCCTTCAGATAAGCCAGAACCAGTCTTTCAAATGACTTCATGGCCACAGACGTTAGAGCCACAGGTCTGTAGTCATTTAGTCCAGTAATTTTGGGTTTCTTTGGGACGGGGATGATGGTGGAGCGTTTGAAGCAATATTAATAACTAATGTAGCAAATAATGAGCAAAAGTTTGATACTTGCATGTCTTGCCCATTTGAATTAAACTGTCCAGATGCTACAGCTACTACCTGACACTAAGGGAAGTATTGTGCTGTTTGCTCTAGTATATCAGCAAGGTAATCATCGAAGAAGTTAGATTTGTTTGGTGCTCACAGCATGGTTGATGGTGTCTGCGTGCCACTCTTAAGAGTCCTGACTGGGAATTTGGAAGATTTTCTGCTCGGTCAATAAGGACTCTTTAGTCCTTATTAACAATATCAAGAAGGATTATTTACAAGAAAAGACTATTTAACCTCAGGACATCTTACTGCTTCCCTCCTTGTGATTTTTTAGGATGATGCACAAGGAGTAATAGAAGATTGTATCAGTCATTTATCTTCAGCAGCAAGGCACAAGCACAAGACAAAGCACAAAAGAAGAACAAGGGCTATATATAAACAAAGGCAAACAAGCTTGACAAGGTTGTGAGATACCGAAAACACGAGTTGTTTTGCAAAGTGATCTCACGAGAATGTGTATTTTTACGTTAAGTATGGTTCTACAACTAGAAATAAAGTGTTCATACACTTACTTACGTTTTCCTACACTGAAACATACAATATTGACAGCAATGAAAGCCCCAGCGTAAGTTCTACCAGGAAGACTTTAATGACACGTCATTCATTCATAATTATAGATCTGACCAATCACTGCTTGACACCTGGAATAAATAAACGGTGAATTATCTTTTTCACGTTTGCAGTTGATGATGCTTAAGTTCCCTTCCTGGCGTGGGATATAGCTTGTTTAAAATTTAACCTGATTTTATTGTGGTCCATTAAATTACTGACATATTTTAAAAAAAATGTAAGCTTCAGTGAACGACTACAAGAGCAATGTTCTTTTCACGATGCACGTTATAGGCCTATTATCACGATTATGTAGGCTAACAAAGTAATCACACAGATTAAATGTTAGCGGTTGTTTGATGGTACTACTACAAAATTAAAACGTTAAATTCTACAGTGTCCTTTCGGTCCACGTCAGTCGCTGTCGTGACAATGAGAGCAAAAACCTGCATTACAAATTTCAGAAGAGAGCAAGAATGCGCAGCTGACGTTATTGCCTGTGCCACTGAACCTGGTAACAAAACTGATCAGCTCAGAATCGGAAAGACGTGAGACTGACTGGCCGGTCACTGATCCGGGCAGATCATGCGGGAAATCGCCCGTTTCCGATCCCTGGTCGTAATATATTAAAATAGTGCAGTAGATGTGGAACATCACCGTCACTGTGATTTGCGTTCATAACAGCACACTGCACATCGAACATCAGAGGTACTCTAAGCCTGGTCATAAACATTTCACTTGTGCTTTATTGTGCCCCCATCTCATCTCTCGTGCAAGCTTTATCTCTTTACTAAGGTATTCGTTCAAAGCTTGTAAGTCGTGTCGTTATCCTTTCGCAAAGGTTTGCTTGCTTTTGCAGAGTTCAATAGCTAGCCATGGTTTAATTAGCTAATAAGGCATTATCAAAGTAATGCATTCTTATCTTTCTGCAAGGCAATGCACGACGTGGTTTCTCAATCTTTATCTGTGTCTATGTATTTTGAATATTTCTTGCACTTATCTGTCATGCTGATCTGGTTCATTTTCTTTTGGGGCTTCTCTCGGCAGGTTCTGATGGTTAGATGAGGTTCTTTCAGCTGTGTTTTATCAAGCCGTGAGCGGGAGTCACGGCCAAGCATGTCGAATTTCAGTACTTGTGCTCTTTCTGAGTCTTTCTTTTAGAAACTAAATAATACCTTCTATTTATTTACCTAAACTATCTGCCTTCCAATTACAATGCAGTGGTTTAGAATTCTCCTAACTGCTAAAGCAGAGGACTGCTGTCTTCCATTTTCTCTCTACACAGGACATTCTTCTTGGACCGGTGCTACTACAAACGCAGCTGAACGTGGGGCGTCAGCCCCCTTTATCTAGGTGCTGTGTACATGGTTGTCCTCAGCATTCAAGTTCCAAGCAATGTATTACACAGACTATAGTGCCCCTTCGCATTATATGACCTAACGTCGTCTTTGCATTTAATGGATCATCACGGCCCTTCGCGTTTATCGTAGCCTTCGCATTACACAGCCTATAGGGCCCTTCACGTTAAATAGCCTATCGTGGCGCTTAACCTGATATTGCTGAGTTCAACATGTTCCTGGGTCAACATTTTTGTTGATCCTGGAACAACATTCAGATCAACCAATCAGATTTGAGGGACAAGTTTACAGATTATGTCAAGTTTAGGCTTGAAATCATGAATTGGTGCTTCTACATCAGTGTTATTCATCTATCATTTCCCTCCGATTTTTGGGATAACTTATGGGTAGGGTTAGGTTTAGGGGTAGGAAAATATGTTGACCCAGGAACGCATCTAATTCAGCAATATCAGGACGTGCTATCGTGGCCCTTTGCATTACACACCTTATCGAGGCTTTTCACATTTCATGTCCAGGTGGCATTTTGCAAGTTAGCCCGCATGTTCATTGGGCCATACCAGATCAACGAGGTGTTAGTTCCGGTGGCAGTAAGGCTCAAGTTGCACCTGGTCCTACACTTAGTTGGGTACATCCAGTCTTCTATGTTTCTCGGGTCAAGCCTGTGTTTCGTGCTCGCCTTAACCCATCCATTACTGTCCCTTCCCCCCGTCTAGTGGATGGTTTTCCAGTCTGCACTGTCAGAAGGTTGCTGGATGTCAGATGTCGAGCTTTCAGTATCTTGTGGACTGGGAAGGATACAGTCCAGAGGAGAGGAGTTGGATTCCAGCTCGGGATATTGTGGACCGGTCACTGATCGAGAACTTCTACCTCTCCCTGGGGCGCTCCTGGGGGGATACTGTCATGTCCCTGGGCTGATCTGTCCCTTTTTTTCCCCCTGTCTCTGTCATGTGTTTGGAGCACATGGGTTCGATTTGATAGTTCGCCATGTGCTTCCCTGTCATTGTGGTGTCTTATCCCGCCCCCTTGTTATTCAATTCTTTACCTCATTAATGTTTCACTCCTTCCACCTGTTCTGTATCAATTAAATCCTTTAGTCTCCTATTTGTGATATGGCCAGCAGCCATATCACCCTGTAGCCCAAGACTGGTTGCCCGCTGAAGCTAAGCAGGGCTGAGCCTGGTTAGTACCTGGATGGCAGACCTCCTGGGAAAACTAGGTTGCTGCTGGAAGAGGCGTTAGTGAGGCCAGCAGGGGGTGCTCACCCTGTGGTCTGTGTGGGTCCTAATGCCCCAGTATAGTGATGGGAACACTATACTGTCAAAAAGCACCGTCCTTCGGATGAGACGTTAAACCGAGATCCTAACTCTCTGTGGTTGTTAAAAATCCCAGGATGTCCTTCGAAAAGTGTAGGGTTGTTACCCCGACATCCTGGGCAAATTTGCCCATTGGCCTCTGTCCATCCTGCCTCCTAATCATCCCCATACACTGATTGGCTTCATCACTGTGTCTCCTCTCCACCAATAAGCTGGTGTGTGGTGGGCATTCTGGCGCAATATGGCTTCCATCATATTGCTGTCATAACACCACAATGGTGGTGTTTGAGGAGATTCCACCTTCCATATGTAAAGCGCTTTGAGTACCCAGAAAAGCGCTATATAAATGTAAGGAATTATTATTAAGTCCACTCTCATGTACTCTCTTGTGCTAGATCGTTGTTTGTGCTCTGTGCAAGTGATTGTTCCAGCCCCATTGTAGAACGACTCTAAAAGCAGCCAGGGCCGAGCATCTCCGCAAACTCATAGAAAACAACCAAAACAATCCAAGGTTCTTGTTTAGTACAGTGGCTAAATTAACAAATAAACAGACATCACCAGAACAAAACATTTCATTACAGTTCAGTAGTGATGACTTTCTTTACTGAGAAAATCAAAAGCATCAGAAATACAATTGTAAATGTACAACCTTTAACAGAGTTTTGTGATTCAGCCTCAATTATCGCCCCTCAAGAACAGTTGCAGTGCTTTACAACTATAGGATAGGAAGAGCTAAATAAACGTATCACTGCGTTTAAACCAACAACATGTTTATTAGATCCAATACCCACTAAACCAGGGGTTCTCAACTGGTCCCACCCTGGGACCCACATTTTCCCATGGTCATTAAGTCGCGACCCACTTTTTTAGAATTCAACCAACAAAATTTATTTATTCAAAAATAACTGTTGAAAACACTCATATATCATCTTTTTAAAAACATAACCCTACATACATACATATATTATCCCGTACAACGTGCATTTCAGAGCTTAATAAGTAACTGGACCCTGACAACCGCATGTACAAAAGTTAATTAAATAAATAAGGCCACATAACAAGATATTTTTACTCTATTCAGAGCAAATTAATAAGAAACTAAGGAGGACCATGACAACTGCATGTACAAAAGTGAATAAAATCAATGTCAAAATCACTCAAAATAAAGTTTTCACCTAACCAGGTCATTTGTGGAAGTTAATGAGACAATTGGGGATGTGCTTTACTCTTGATAAGAGTTTCAAAGTCTGGGGTGACAGTAGACAGAGCTACTCTCAGATCATGCTCAGTGTCCAACCTGTTTCTCTGCTTTGACTTGAGCTGGACCAAGGTAGAGAAGCCACTTTCACACAAATAGGTTGTGCTGAATGGTAAGATCGTTTTGACTGCTAAAGTGGCGAGGGATGGATACTCAGTCATCACATCGCTGCACCAGAAGTGGGAAAGGCTTACCTCACCAAATCTCTTTTTCAGCATCAGGTCACATGACAGGTCCACCAGCTGATGCTCTTCGTTGCTTGGCAGCGTGATGTTTTCCACATTGATACCGAAGGGGTCGCGTATCCAGTCCATGGTTGTTTGTTTCTCTGGGAAGTAGTCGTCAAACCGAGCTTGAAGTTTAGTGAGATGCGCCCTTAAAGTTTGTTTCAAGTTATTTTTGGCCGCACTGTCCAGCTGCTGTGCTTCATAGCAAGAGTTGGGAAACATGTCCAGTCTGTCTTTGGATAAATGATTTAGCCACAGTGAGATCTTTTTCTTGAACGCAGCAATTTTGTCTGACTGTTCAAATATATTGTGTCCTCTCCCTTGCATCGATACATTTAATGTGTTGAGGTGCTCAAAAATATCAGCAAGATATGCAACTCGTACGAGCCACATTTCGTTGTCAAACAGTTCTGCATACGGGGAGTTAGTCTCTGAGAGGAATGTGGCGATTTCTGTTTTAAGTTCGTAAAAGCGTGACAACACCTTGCCCCTCGACAGCCCGCGGACTTCTGAGTGATACAGCACCTGCATGTGCTCAGAGCCCAGGTCTTTACACAGATGTGAAAAGCAACGGCTACTTTTTGCACTCCGTTTTATGTGGTTCACCACTTTGATGACATTTGTTAAAGCTTCATCAAGTAAAGGTACCATATTCTTAGCCGCCAGCGCTTCTCGGTGCAAAAAGCAGTGGTTCCACGTCGCGTTAGGTGCCCTCTCCAGAATTCGCTTCACCACACCGGAATGTTTCCCGGTCATAGAGGCAGCTCCATCAGTGGTGATTCCCACACAATATTCCCAACTGAGGCCCAGTGAGCTCAAATACAAGTCCAGGGTGTTAAAAATGTCCTCTGCTTTTGTAGTGGTAGGGAGGTCTCTGCTGCAGAGAAATTGTTCTTGCAAATCACCGTCCCACACATGCCTCACATAAACCAATAAAATGGCATGGTTAGAAATATCTGTCGATTCGTCCATCTGTAAGGCGTAGTAAGGGCTTGCCTGGATGCGGGCTGTGGTCTGTTGTTTTATGTTACCAGACATGTCTTCAATCCGCCGAGCTATGGTATCATTGGAAAGTGGTATGGTTATCAGTTTATCCGCCGCTGACTGATCCAGCACCTCTCTTACCATATCCATTGCAGCAGGTAAAATGAGCTCTTCGGCTACTGTGTGGGGTTTCTTGGCCTTTGCAATGCGGTGAGCTACTAGGTAAGATGCCCGAAGAGCTTGTTCTTGTTTGGAGCAAGACGCTGTCAGACACTTTTGTGATGCCCTCAGCTCCTGGAGACGTCTTTGAAAAAACTCCACCGGCTTGACGAATGCCTGTCAAAATAAGAGCCTCTTCTCAATATTATCAACTCGTCTTTATCTCTAGGTCACGTCCCAAGACCATTCAAGCTAGCAGTTATTAAGCCTCTCATTAAGAAACCACAATTAGATCCAAATATATTGGCAAATTACAGACCCATTTCAAATCTTCCATTTATGTCTAAAATACTAGAAAAAGTGGTGTCGGTCCAATTGTGCTCCTTGCAAAAAAATGATATCCATGAAAAATTTCAGTCAGGATTCAGGTCTCATCATAGCACAGAAACTGCGCTCGTTAAAATTACAAATGATTTACTTCTAGCTTCTGACCAAGGCTGTGTCTCAATACTAGTGTTACTTGATCTCAGTGCTGCGTTCGACACTATAGATCATAAAATACTCCTAGATCGACTACAAAATTATACTGGTATTCAGGGCCAGGCATTACGGTGGTTTAGGTCATACCTATCAGATGGTCACAATTTTGTTTATTTAAACGGGGAAAAATCTAAGATAACGATAGTAAACTATGGAGTGCCACAAGGATCTGTGTTAGGCCCTCTGCTATTTTCAATATACATGCTGCCACTCGGTAATATTATAAGAAAACATGGAATTAGTTTCCACTGCTATGCCGATGATACTCAGTTATATATTTCAACACAACCAGATGAAATCTCTAAATTATCCAATCTGACAGAGTGTGTTAAAGAAGTAAAACATTGGATGACTAGTAATTTTCTTATTGGACTAGTAGTATTACTTATTGGGCCAAAAACCTGTAACACAGAATCTTTCAGACTACAATCTGCATTTAGAAGGATGTACTGTTACTCCATCCTCGACTGTTAAAGACCTGGGTGTTATATTAGACAGCAACTTGTCCTTCGAAAATCATATTTCATATGTTACAAAAACAGCCTTCTTCCACCTCAGAAACATTGCTAAGATATGGAATATGTTATCTATTTTTTGATGCAGAAAAGTTAGTTCATGCGTTCATGACGTCTCGACTAGATTACTGTAATGCATTATTAGCTGGTTGTCCTGCTTCCTCCATACACAAGCTACAATTGGTACAAAATGCAGCTGCTAGAGTTCTTACCAGGTCAAGAAAACATGATCATATAACACCAATTTTATAATCTCTACACTGGTTACCCATTAAGTTCCGTATCGATTATAAAGTATTGCTACTGACCTATAAGGCTCTAAATGGTTTAGCTCCTGCGTACTTAACCGATCTTCTATCGCCCTACAATCCTTCACGCTCCTTAAGATCACAAAACTCTGGACTTCTGGTTGTACCTAGGATAGCTAAGTCCACTAAAGGAGGGAGAGCGTTTTCACATTTGGCTCTGGAATAGCCTTCCTGATAATGTTTGGGGCTCAGATTCGCTTACCCAGTTTAAAGACGCATCTCTTTCGCCAAGCATTCACATAATGCATCTCATATCAGTTGCACATGACTATCTTTGCTTAATGTTATGAACAGCAGCTACGCTAATTATTCTCCATTTATTTTTCTGTTTTCCCCCGGGACACCCGTCCCGAGGTGACTAGAGAGTACATCAGCTTCAGTTTGGATCCAGCCTCTTAAGAAGACCTCAGATGACCAACACCTATGAAGAGACGGCGCCAACTCCTGCGAGGACTTCAGAAGATGCAATCATCTGGATCAACATGCACATTCCCAAATTTCAATATATCCTAATTATTGTTGATATGTAATTAAATTTTCCAGGAGCTCATTGCTTCTACCTTCACTTAAACTGAACCTAAAATCCATAGTTTATCCATAATTTAAAGTCAATAATTAAAAATTATGATGTATTCAGAAGGTTGTGTTAATTGTACTGTTACGTAATCTTATTAGCACCTCGAAGGTGATATAAACATTTTTTGCATTGTTATTGCATTGCTTTTGAATTATTTTGGATTGTTGTAATTACTAAATTTTGATTTAAAATTTAATGATTGAGTCAAATGTTCTTGTTACATAGTTTTTTCTCATAGACATTTTTACTGAGTTTTGAAAATGACTACTTGTTGATAATACCAAATCGATGAAAATAAATTATAAACCAAATCTTCTGAATACCTTGCACAATTTATTTTTAAACAATGGCCATGTAACAATGTAACATATTGAAACATTCAACCCTAGTAAAAGCACAAAAGCAGGTTTTGAATGAATGAATGAATGAATAGGTGTTACAAATGATTAGTTTCAACTTTCATGTTTGCTATTTTACCACGTATGAATATAGTACCTGAGCAATTATAAACTTCAACTTACATTCAGCACTAGTTGAAAGAACAATGGTTAGAGTTAGAATGGTTATGTGCAGGTCCATTTTGATAGATGAGTCGAACAGTCATTAGATAAATGTTTAACTGAGGTGAAACAAGCAGGTATTATTTCCTCTTTTAAAGCTTTTGCATCATCCACTCAGACTGTAACTCACAGAGACATCGCTGTATCTAGGAGGAATATAATTTTTCCTCTTTCAGGCAGCTGGCTAATCTTTTCTGACAAAACTGCAGTAACAAACTGTTTAACTTTACAAAAAGAATGAGGAACTTTGGATTAAAGCCTAAAAATATTGTAATTTTTAGTCTTGATGATTAAAATTATTACGCGGCTCTGTGAAATACTTGATTCTGATTGGTCAATCGCACCATTGTTGGATGAATCGATGACACACATATTACCATTATCGCACCTCCCGAAAATGAAACAGATTACTGGAATGGAAGGTTGTTACAAACCTGTATGAATTTATTTCTTCTGCTGAACACACAAAATATTTTGAATATGGGTTACCAAACAGTTGATGGACCCCACTGACTCTCCCATAGAAGGAAAAAAAAAAAATTCTATGGAAGTCAATGAGGCTCATCAACTGTGTTTGGTTACTGACATTCTTCAAAATATCTTCTTTTATGTTCAGCAGAAGAAAGATATTCATACAGGTTTGAAACAACTTAAGAGTAAGTAAATAGGGGCTTTTGCAACAGAGGAACCTTTTCATAGTTCGTAGAACTATTGGCTGAAGTACCTGGATTTTGCCGTGTTCACACAGCAGGAACCAGGAACGATTTTAGTTCAAGGAACTCCTTTTGGGGAAACTAAATTAGCTCCTCCTTTAGAGTCGGGTCTAAACCTGCACTATAGGAACTATCAGTGAAGTAAGTGTATGTTGATTGGTCAAGCACATGTCAAACAGTGGCACTCAGCATTTTTAAAAAGCCGTGTAAACATATTTACTTCATGAACATGGAAAACAGTGATAACAATTTCCTAGAACTATTCGGTGCGAAAGCCCCAAATGATGACAGAATTTATTTTTGGGTGAACTACCCCTTTAACTCACCCTGCATCCCAATGTCCATACTATCCATCCTAAATAGTGTGTCCCAAAGCATAGTATGTTGAACAGAATATCTCAATAGGCTGGATGGTTTACTATTTCTGGTAGATTTTCGAAGTGTGGATCCGTGCACACTATAAAGGCTAATACTGCCCAAAACCATTGCGCTTTGGAGGAGGATTCAGTTCAGAACTTCAAACACGAGTAAAAAGTGTTAAAAAAAAAAAAAACTACAAAACATGGGCGGAAATGTGCAACCGATGGTGAAAGGTTTGGGTGATGTCAGGATGTGACAGAGAGCAACCGTTAAAGTTGCAATTGTATGACAATTGAGATAGTATGGACATGGCTTGCCTTCTTCCCATAGTGCATCCTGGTGCCATGTGTTCCCCAGGTAAGCGACGCACACGCATCCGGCCATCCACGTGATGTAAAAGAAATCGTCATTCATCAGACCTTCTTCCATTGCTCTGTGGTCCAGTTCTGATGCTCACCTGCCCACTGTTGGTGCTTTTGGTGGTGGAGCTCGTCTGTTGGATCAGACCACACGGGCCAACCTTCGCTCCCCACGTGCATCAAATGAGCCTTGGCCACCCATGACCCTGTCACCGGTTCACCACTGTTCCTTCCTTGGACCACTTTTGATAGATACTGACCACTGTATACCAGGAACACCCCACAAGAGCTGCAGTTTTGGAGATGCTCTGACCCAGTCGTCTAGCCATCACAATTTGGTCCTTGTCAAACTCGCTCAAATCCTTACGCTTGCCTTGAAAATTATAATTACAAATGTCAAGAGAGCATCATTGTAACATGAGACGTATTCCCTTCTCGCACAAAATTGGACACTCGCTTTCTCTTGTTCAGATATTACATGTGCATGCTCAAACTTTGTCCTCCTGCAAATGCACTCATGAATCTAGAATTGACTTCCCTCCAGGATTTAATGTTGCCAGAAGCACAACATTATAGTATGGGCACCCACCGGCAGAAACATTAATCGGCGCATATAACAAGTTTGCCAACAAATGTAAATTAATATTTACATAGTGTAATAGTAGTAAATGTATCTGTCTCACACGTGTCTCACATTGTCCAGCAAAATTACACCTACTGTCCTGCAGTAGCCAGCTGGTCACCCTAATCACCAGTGACATTAATCTGTTTCAGGGTTCACTTGATCAGCAATGGCAGTTTTGTTTTTTTGAGGAATATTAGCATTTCTGCTCTCTCTTCTATTAGTTGGTTCCTTCTTTCATCTAGAATGTTGGAGGCAATGCTAAACAGCCTTTCACTCTCAACACTGGTACAGGGGGTAGAGAGAAACACTGAGGCAGTAGAATCCCGTTGTTGTTTGAATCCGTGCCCCTTTCCTGAACTTGCAGACTTTTCAGAACCAAAATTGCTGGAATAACATCTGCTGTGGACGAACTGGTTCTAGTAAGTTCTTCAAATGGTGACGGTACGACCATCTCTAGCAATGTCTAAAAGTTTGTTGTCAGCTTTGAAGACAGCTCGTGGTCGGCAGCAAAGGCGCATAAAGGTCGCTTCTGATTATTTAGAGGCATTTGAAATTCGTGCTGAATATTCTCCAATCGTGAGTATGTTAATGGAGAATGTTTAAGTGCCCCATAGTTTTTCTAGCACTTGCAATCGCTCACGCTACATTTTTTACAGAAGTCCCTCGTTAACTACAAGCTGTAGTGAGTGCCCGACACAATGACTATACCTACATCAATTAATGGTGACTTTTTAACTTGATGGTTCTCATCAGGCATTTCAAAACAGATCAGTCCGGAGTGGGCTGTTGACTTCTGGAAATGTCATCCTATGTTTAAGATAAATGCCTGTTTGGACACACTTGTCACAATCTGAGTAACCATTGTGAAGTTTCGTTCCTTTAATAAAAGCTCTTGATGAAGCATCGCAGATGACTGCCTGATCGCCAGAGGGCTCAGGATTCTTTCCTCTTTTTTTTTTTGGGTTCATAACCAGCAATAGACATCAGGGAGTGACCCGGGTCTTAGCTTGGGCAGGTACTAAGTCCTCTCCCGACAGATGGAAAACCTGTCCTCCCCAACGGTTGCCACGAGGAGGCACCCGGGGCATGTAACTAAGAGAGTCATAGTTATGCTGCGTTCCAGGCAGGTTTTTGAGCCCGTAAGTCACAACTTTAAATCACGACTCACAACTTACGACTTTGTAGCATTCCAGGAAAGTCACGCCAAACAGCGTAAAAGTGTAAACAAACCAACATGGCGGACTGTACGGGGCTTATGCTCATTAACAATTATTTCTATCGCCAAAGGTGCTACTCCTTGCTTATATGAGGGAAACAGAGGAGGAAAACAGCGCATAAGGCAAGAGAAGCTGTTATACCTTTTATTTTGCCGTGCACTTGCATTAACACCGCATCCGTAGGGGCTGCCATTGTTGTTTCGCGGGCTATGTGACATCAGAACTCGTAACTGGGAGTATATCGATCTAGTACGAGTTCATGGGTGGGAAGTCATGGCTTTGACTGCTGTTCCAGTGCACTTTCACGGGTAGAAGGTTGGAAAAACACGGGTTATGGGTTGCCTGGAACGTGGCATTACTCCCGCCAATAAAAGCTCTTGCTGGAGCATTGCAGATGACAAGAGGTAACCTTTAAGAAGCACTGTTTTCCCTTGATAAGGAATCCTTTGCTTAGCACTTGTAACTCGCTGACAAGATCTTTTAAATATTAAACCAGACAACTTGGCTTTGAGTTACCACAAAACAGAGCAATGACAACTGGCCTCTTCACAACACCCTCCAGCAAGCCAAGTATTGGCCAGAACCGTACCAAGGATCTCTTAAACAAAGGTAATCCATCTATGTGCAGCTGCAATTTGAATTCCTGTCTGCTTGGAATGTGAGATCAGATTCATTCCATGTGTAGTGGGTTCGTTATTTATTGTTTGGTGACGACATCACAGAAAATTGAGTGTTACGTAACTTCCGCTCGAATCAGTTTAACAGTGTATGGCGCGACTCTGTGGAAACACGCACATGGTAATTTGCCGTTGTATTGGTGGGAGTGTGGAGAGCGGCTGCACATAGAGCACAGATTGATTGTCTGTTCTCCCATTGGTGTTGCTGATTACCCGGGTAGGTCAATAAACAGGATATTGTTTGTTTGTGAGCATATGTTCTGTTTTGTTGTAGCAATAAACCTAGCATCGTGGTGACTGATTCGGAACTGTACGTCTCTTTTTCCCTGCTTGTGTTGCTGATGCTACCTGGGTAGGTCATTTGATTATTTTGTGCAAAAAGTAGAGTGTTTGTTCTGGAGCGCGTATGCTTTGTTTTTGTTGTAGC
This sequence comes from Anabarilius grahami, assembly GCA_003731715.1. NCBI lineage: Eukaryota > Metazoa > Chordata > Actinopteri > Cypriniformes > Xenocyprididae > Anabarilius > Anabarilius grahami. Next base: position 5,602 of record RJVU01061998.1, on the reverse strand, counting down.
AACAGACCTGGCATCGCGGTCACTAATTTGGAGTCTATTCCCGTTCATGTGGCTGATAATACCCAGGTAAGTTGGTTGACTTTATTATGTGCTATAAACAGTGCATTGTTTTAAGCATATGTTCGGTTTGTTTTTGTTGTAGTGACAAACTGGGCAGTACCGTCGTTTAACTTGTGATAGGATGTGTCGTGAATAGAAAACATTGTGGAGGTAATTTGAATATTGTGTTAATATTTATAAGAGTATAATTAATTGAAAGGTTTGGTCTAGATGCAAATTGTATATTTACATAGTGTTTGAATGTAAGTTTATTTAAATGTGTAAATTGTGTGTTAGCAGACTTATCGGTCGGCCGTCGGGCAGTTTTTGTTCGTCGGCCGACTAAGTTTTCTCAGTGTGTTCCGCACCGTCGGCTGAAGTTGGTCCTCGTCGGCTTTTTTTTTTAGCCGATTCGACATGTTGAATCGCCGTCGGAGCTCGTCAGCCTGTTGGGCCATTTGATCATTCTGATTGGCTGTTCAGCTACTGCCACTTGCTGGTTCGGACAGGCATTTCATCTCACGCAGGCGCAGAACGGACGTGCTACTCGGCCGTCGAGCGTTGGTTTGGTGTGTCAGGGGAACTTTGGACACAGACGCTGCTGACGTGAGCCAACCCCGCTGTCTGCTTTCGTCGCCACTAGTTTGTCGGTGTCTATCCATGTTTTTACCTGAGATGGTTTTCTTTCTCCAACCTAGGGAAACGGTTTCCTTACTTTAAAGGTTTACATTACTTTAAAGGATTAGTTCACTCTAAAATTAAAATTTCCTGATAATTACTCACCCCTATGTCATCCGTTTGCATTTATACATCAACAGCGACAATGTTTTTTTATTCTTCCAAGTAAACTTACATGTGAGACAGCAAAAAAAAGTGTACAGTATCAACAATAAATAACGTTGAATATGACAGAAACAAAACTACAGCAATTACATTAATTAAAAAAGGTTATAATTACAAATACTACCTAAGAGATACAATACAACAAATTATAATATTTATCAAAAAAGTAACATTTTAATTGTAATCACAATGTATATTCTTACAAAAGACCAAAGCATCTTTTGCTTCTCTGAAACCCACATAATGTCCTGATGGAGATGGGTATAAATGTTTAATGGCACTGACCTCTCTCCTTTCAGCATCCATTATGTATGTATGTATGTTATCTGTTAAACCCACACGAAATGTGTTGTCGTCACTCTTGGCCAGGACGCTCTTGTAAAAGAGATTCTTAATCTCAATGTGCTTCTTTTTCCTGGTAAAATAAAGGTTATAATAATTCAAGAACTAGCCTGTATGCCCACATTAGCTTGTATTGACTGTAAAATCAAAGTAACGTGTAGAGAATTATTTAAAAAAAATAGTCATATTACATGTAGTCACACTAAAAAGGACACTTACTCTACTGTTAGGGTGCCACCAAGTCCTTGTGGCCTCTGATGGCGTCTCTGATAAAGCAAACTGAAAAATACATCCAAAACGCTGTTGCTGAGTAACAGTGGAAAACTATTGTGTTCAGTAATACAGTGAGAACGAGACATCAGCCTCATCGGCTGACTCACAGATTGTTTCTAACGGTGGAATTGATATGGTCCAGTCGTGGCAGCATTGACATTCTTGCTCCATTGGCAATGGTCAGCATTTACCTCATGTACACCACCACATCTTTGTCTGCCCGAGGCTTGTCACCGTAGCAGTCTCCTCCATCTAAGATCTTCGTCTGTGTACTTCGGTTCAAAAAAGGTAGGGTAGAGCAAAAAACTCCATCTCATTTTCTCCTCCAACTGCAAAATCATCCAACATTGTTGTTTTACCTTTTTTTTGTAAAGGGCATTTGACTTGCTCTTTGCACGTTCGCTTTGTAAACACTGGGTCGTACTTCTGCCTATGTCACGCATGACCTTTCCAAAGTGACTATGTAATGCATGAAGTTGTGGATGTGCATCACAGAGCTAGTGCAAGACAGGCATTTGTGTCTTTAATATACAAGACACTTGATTCCACTCATCAGATTATTAGAAGAAACTCATGGACTTGAAATGGGACAGAGGAGACATGCAATGTGCAGTGTTAGGATAATAATGGATAATATTAATAATTAATATTTAGTTTGTTGCTCAGGGAAGGCAGTGTCCTAGCACTACCCGGTTAGGCAGCCGCCACAGAGGCCCAGTGCTTCAAGCTGTTTTTTTACAGAGGAGCTTGTTGGAGAAGTTGTGGAGGAAACAAACCGGTATGCTGCAGAACTCCAGAAGAAGATTGCACCAGGAGTGCAGGGAAAGATGGCAAGGTGGGTGCCAACTACTATCAAATAAATGTACTCATTCCTGATGGGAGTTCTTCTGATGGGAGTTATCAGAAAACCATCTCTTCGGGATTACTGGAGCACCGACCAGTTGCTGCAGACACAATTTTTCGGGTCACTGTTTTCTCAGGACCACTTCCTCCTCCTTCTCTGTTGCCTGCACGTCACCAACAGTGCGAGAGCTAGTCACCATTGTCCACTGCACAAAATAAAGAGCATATTTACTGCTGTTACCTCCACCTTTCGTCGTGTTTTTGTCCCATTTAAAGATCTCTGTGTGGACGAATCACTGATGAAATGCAAAGGCAGGCTGGTCTTTCGTCAGTACATCCCTGCGAAAAGAAATCGATTTAGGGTGAAGAACAACGTTTTGTTCGATGTGCTGACCAGACACGTGCAAGACATGATCATTATACTGGATCCACTACTTGCTCCTTATCTGGGAAAGGGCCACGTCATCTATGTGGACAACTGGTACAGCAGTCCATCGCTGTTCCAGCACCTCCTCTCTCAAGGAACTGGGGCCTGTGGTACTGTGCGGGCCAACAGGAGAGGTATGCCAGTTTTCACAGGAAAAATGACAACAGGGCAAATTGAGCGAAGACAGAACGGAACACCGCATGATAAGAGAGATGTTCTCATACTTATGATGTCAGCCACAGGGAAAGTCGATTGTGTCACTGGTGAGATGAAAGTCAAGCCTCACCGTGTCCTTAAATACAACAGAAAGATGGGGGCAGTCGACAAGGGCAACATGGTTAAAGGCTTTCTTGTGTGTTCCAGGAAAACAACTAAGTGGTACAAGAAGATCTTCTTCTATCGACACTGCTGTGCTGAACAGCCACATTGTTCACTGCCAACTGTCAGGTTAGAAATTGACACAGCCATCTAAAATAATCATAACTTATATTTCATGCACTTTAAATATACTTACATTCATCAAATATGTAATATACTACCTACAAGACAGGTCATCACTTCCCTGGAGTTCAGGACAAACCTGATGAGAGGGCTTCTGGAGGAGTATGGCCCAACCCGGTGTCCACCCAAAGGGGACCGTCCTGCTCTGTACACTCTTCTGTGGTTAACAGCAAGGCATTTTCCCACTGAAGTGCCACAGACCACCAGCCAGGACTGCAGGACCAGGCGCCACTGCAAAGTCTGCCTTCTCCAGCTCTCGGAAGAGAAAGGAGAGGCATCTCACAAGATACATGCGTGTGCCATGCAACACTACGTTGTATATTATTCCATGTTTCGAGGAGTACCACACTCTAAAAAATTACTAAAGAAAAAACCCCCACAAATGAATGTCAGTTCTAATGATGCATGTAAATAATTATAATAATTCTCAATAATTTATTGGTTTCAGTGAAAAGTTCTTTTAATCATTCCTGTTAAAATATTTGCACTAAAAATTACAAATGTAAATTATTTGTCATTTATCAATCATTCACAATTAGTTTTATAATATTTTTTATATCAATAGTTTTTATACATATAGTTATCTGACCCCCTCTGCCTGTTAAAATAGTTGACATTAAAGGAACATGGTCAACAACTCAACGAAAACTTTAGCGGTGAAAATAAAAAACCCCCCCAAAAAACCCAAACTGTGCACACGAAAAAATAAACATCAGATAAAGTTCATAGCAATGGGTCGATCAGATTCACCAAAATAGAACAAAAGCACACCATTACAATATTATGCTCAGTACAATAAATCTGGTGCACATGAATTATGTTTTGCTTATGCATTTTTATAGTCAATGCATGTCTACAAATAATTTGGGCAGATTCTAAACTTAAAATAAACACTCACCAACTAGTCGTCCTCGTGTGCGACAGCTGCCATGTGCTCCCATCCAATGCAAGAGAAGTCAAATTTAACTAAAACGGCTGCAAAAAGTGTTGAAGCAGAGCACAACTATGTTTCTGCAGGTTTCATCAAATCTAATTTTATGCTTTTTAATGCCTTTTAAATTCCAATTTTTTATTTATAGCCAAGTCGCTAAATGTTGATAGATGACGTCTTACGGCAATTGGAAAATTCATCATGTCATTGTTGCATTCGCATTCTGCCAACTGTCAGCCCTTTACATTTGTTTGCTTCTCTGCTGCTACCTTTTTTGCTCACATATTTTAATACAGCCAAATTCCCAATAAAATTGTTTCACCTATATATTTTTCTGGTTTTGTTGTCAGACAACATGAAATGATTACTGAAAAGCGGCCCATTAAGACTTCATATAGGGCTCGACATTAACCCTTGTCATTCACTTGTACGAGTAAAACAGTTGCTTGTCTGGAAAAAAAAAAAAGAGGATTTTTTGTGTGTGTGGTGTAAATATACATTTAAAATTTCTGAAGCAATATCCTTTCAGAATATTGCAGCTTTGACATATTTAAATATTCATATTTGTGTTAGATTTGTGTTTTTTTTTTTTTTTTAGAATATTGACATTTATGAATATTTACGGAAGAGGATTAGGGCCAAGCAATAATAAAAAAATAAAAACCATCTCGAGATTAAAGTTGTAAAAAAAAAGTTGAGATAAAATGTTGAGAATAAAGTCATTAAATTACGAGAAAAATGTCGTAAAATTGAGAAAAATCTCGAGATAAAATGTTGAGAATAAAGTCATTAAATTAACAAATTTATTCTCTTAATTTAACGAATTTTTTCTCGTAATTTAACAAATTTGTTCTCGTAATTTAACGACTTTATTCTCAACATTTTATCTCGACGTTTTTCTCGTAATTTAATGAGTTCATTCTCAACATTTTATCTCGACTTTATCGAAATTTAACTACATTTTTCTCATAATTTAACAAATTTGTTCTCGTAATTTAACGACTTTATTCTCAACATTTTATCTCAACCTTTTTCTCGAAATTTAACGAGTTTTTTCTCATAATTTAACAACTTTAATCTCGAGATAGTTTTATTTTTTTATTGTTGCTTGGCCCTAATCCTCTTCCGTAAATATTTGTATACACTCTACACTAAAATGTTGTGTCATGGATGAGTTTGGGATTTATAGCAATATTTATCAGATGTTTACAAATCTACAGGTGTTGATCATGCTAAGAAAACAATTATGGCTTTTTGTGACACATTCTCTATCTCTATATGTATATAAATTGACAACAGATGTATTTCACCAAGAATTAAAATCTAAATAATGCTGACATATGTTATTTGTTTATGCTGCCTTCTGAGGACACATTTCAAGGTAGGAAGGCATCAAGGCACGT
>RJVU01061969.1:119174-131257 GCA_003731715.1 Anabarilius grahami | reverse complement strand
CAACATAACACCGACTGTTAAGTAACTGTCGGGATCATTAATATGTATGCCCCCAATATTTGCATATGCCAGCTCATGTTCAAGGCATTAGGCAAGGGCAGGCAGTATTAACGTCTGGAGCTGCACAGCTGAATCATCAGACTAGGTAAGCAAGCAAGGACAATAGTGAAAAATGGCAAATGGAGCAATAATAACAACTGACATGATCCATGATATCATGATATTTTCAGTGATATTTTGTAAATTGTCTTTCTAAATGTTTCGTTAGCATGTTGCTAATGTACTGTTAAATGTGGTTAAAGTTACCGTTTCTTACTGTATTCACGGAGACAAGAGCCATTGTTATTTTCACCTGATGATAAATAATGACAAATAATTTCTGTGCCAAAAATTCTCTTCCAAATCCTTAGAGGATTTGCAGTCTTTTTTCGAGTATGGGCCTGAGTGACGTAAACGGGGGTGGAGTTCCTTGTACGGGCACTTCTCCCAGAAGGGCGCGAACACACACACCCCGACCAGAGCATGAGAGCAAGAGCAGCAGTTGTCAGCAGCGCTGCACAGGTCACAGGACTTCACAAAATCAACAATGTCACCAAAGTAGTGTGTTTTTGGTTGTGAGGGAAAGATAACCTTGCTTCCCAAAGAACCCAGCGTTAAAGGGGGGATGAACTGAGAAATCAAATTTTCCTTGAGCTTTTGACATATAAGAGGTCATCATACTATAAGAATATCCTGTAAGTTTCAGAGCTGAAAACTTCCTTGTTAGTCCAATAAAAGCTTTAATTGACCCCCCTTCCCCTCCCCTCCTTAAAGGTATATGGTAAAACTTGTTTTGTCCCACAGGAGAGACAAGTGTTGCTGACTGGGTGAGCGGGATCCGTTCAGCACCTGCCCCCTGGGCCGAACTTGAGTTTGAGAATATCATCATCACATTAGAATCAGAGTTTATAAGGAATCTGGACCGCCCTGATGAGGTGGCTACACTTTGGGATACCATAATGAGAAGCATAGCTGACCTGGCAGCAAGACCTGCCAAGTTCCCCCACAAGGAGCGGTTTGTTGCAGAAGTTCAGATCTCTCATGGTCAGTGTTACTATTGCTGGGATATGGATCATCACAATTACAACAGAATCATGCCATTATTATTAATTACATTCACACAATACTAACGGTAACACTGTTCCTCCTATAACCCCCTCAGGTTTCATGCATTCTGGATATCCCATCATGATGCACTCCATCTCTGCCCCAGAACTAATAAACATAGAGGAAGCCTATAAAAGTGGTATTTGGGGACCCATTCATGAGTTGGGTCATAACCAGCAGCGTGGAGTTTGGGAGTTCCCTCCACACACCACTGAGTGCACCTGCAACCTGTGGTCAGTGTACATACATGAGAAAGTGCTGCGACTGAATAGAGCTAATGCTCATCCCGACATGACTCTAGAAAACCGCCAGGCTCGTATCAAGATGTATTGCAGTGGCGGTAAGGATTTGAAAAATTGGAGTGTGTGGACAGCACTCGAGACTTACATGCAGGTAAACAGACTGTGAATATTGTTTTAGCAGATTGTTTAAAGGTGCAGTAGGTGATCTGGGAAATGTTAACATTAGCCTGCTAGCATTGAAATTTTAAAGCAAGAGTGTGAGTCTTGGAAGTAATAATTTACCCTTTTTTCAGTTAATTTTTTTAAAAAAGAAATTTTTAATTTAAAAAACAAAACAATAAAATAATGCGAAACAAATATAAAAATGTTATTTTATGTAATTTTTCTTTTTAATTTTTAAAAAAAAAAATTTTTCAAGCTTCAGGAAAAATTTGGCTGGGATGCCTTTAAGAAAGTTTTTTCTGCCTACCATGATATGAGTGGAGTGCCAAAGGACAATGCAGGCAAGATGAATCTATATGCTGAGACCTTCTCCAAGGTGGTCAACATTAATCTGTGCCCCTTCTTCAAAGCGTGGGGTTGGCCCATCCAGCCCAGCACAGAAGAGAAGATCTCTCATCTTCCTGAGTGGAGTGACCATCCTATGAGCCAGTACGCATAAGAACGTCTCAGATAGCTTTTAAAATTTGCAGTGCCATGTTTAATGTAATGGAGGAGTAAGATTAAGTAGAAAAGATTATATATTCTTTTTATAGACATTATTGTATTCATGAGCAATTGATTCATATCAATGTTAGGCAAAAAAAAAGAAGAAAAAAACAACTTATAAATATAATTTTAAAAAGTCTGAATATTCTTGTTTTAATAAAATGTGGCTATAGGGTAAGTGGGCTACAGTATAACCTGAACATGCATGTTAAAAACACAACATATAAATACCAAAAACTAAACCTTGGCCTGGTCCAGTTTAGTGCTGAAGGGGAAAATATATTTAGTAATTTTTGTTTACAGATCACCTATATGCCCCAGTGGTCTTTTGACTTTATACTGTCTGTGATAGAGGCCTTTCATTGTGTAGGGGCAACAAAACCCAGTTCTTTTTGCTTTCACACTGTTACTAGAATTTCAATTTGAAAAACAAGAAAAATGTTTTGTTCAAGTTTAAATATGTGGCAGCAAAGAATGATGACTACTGATGACAATGTAGCAGTCGCCTCAATGCTGTATTGTTTTGTATGATAACATGTTCTGCCAAATATATTTGGAATCATGCAACTGTCAAATTAAAGTGATGCTGGGACAATCCTGTGTGAAGTGTGAAAAATATCACATACATTTAACAATATAACCAATGTCTCTCTGCATACATATAATACACTCACATAAAGTGATATATATTACAGCAAATCTCAACTGCTTGATTGTTTATATCGTTATTAAATGTAAACTATAATATCGCTCAGCTCTGAACTAATTCTGCCTCAAAGTACTATAAACATTATCAGGAATTTCCATAATGCTGCTTACAATGCGTATTGTAAATAAAACACTATACACATACAATTGACTTGACTTTTGATGCAAAAATATGTAAGCCAAACATTTCTTCTAGCTCAAATCATAGCAATGCTTTCTTTCAAGATACAAACATTTTTTATATACAGCGGGTAAGATAAGTATTGAACACGTCACCCTTTTTCTATATATTTCTAAAGATGCTATTGACATGACATTTTCACCAGATATTGTTACTAATGCATTCCGCACATGTAAAGAAATGAAACCATAGATGTCCATAAATTAATTTATGTGTAATAATGTTAAATGACACAGGGAAAAAGTATTGAACACCCTTACTGAAATTTATTTGATACTTTGAACAAAAGCCTTTGTTGGTGATGACAGCTTCAAGACGCCTCCTGTATGGAGAAACTAGTTGCATGCATTGCTCAGGTGTGACTTTGGCCCATTCTTCCACACAAACAGTCTTCAAATCTTGAAGGTTACGTGGGCTTCTTCTATGACATCTGGTCTTTAGTTCTTTCCATAGATTTTCAATTGGATTCAAGTCAGGTGACCCATGGCTGAGCCATTCAAGCAGCTTTATTTTTTTTCTCTGAAACCTATTGATAGTTTCCTTGGCTGTGTGTTTGGGATCATTGTCTTGCTGAAATGTCCACCCTCATTTTATCTTCATCATCCTGGTATGATGGCAGCAGATTTTATCAAGAATGTCTCTGTACATTTTTCCATTCATCCTTCCTTCAATTGTATGAAGTTTGCCAGTACCGTATGCTGAAAAACAGCCCCACACCATGATGTTCTCACCTCCAAACTACATTGTTGGTGTGGTGTTTTTAGGGTGGTATGCAGTGCCATTTCTTCGCCGAACATGGTTTGTATTATGGTGTGCCCTTGTCAAAAGATTTAATTGAAAATTAGAGCTAAATTGACTAACACATTTTTTTTTTTCTTAAATGTCTTAAAAAAAAAAAAGCTCTTTACAGGTAAATTCTGGATTAACACTATGAAACCTTTTCTTTAAAAGGCAAATATCTTGCAGTAAATTTTTAGCTGACAACAACACACATGAGCCAATGTAACTGCAGTATCACTGCATCAGCAACTACACAGTTACTGCAGCCTTTAAACAAAGCAACACGCAGCAGAACATCAATGTTTCTGGATCATCACTGACTGAAGCACAGACTCTACTCTCCAGCACAATGGTAACCTCACAATACTCAGATAACAGAAACAACATTAAAAACTAACAGATCTCTCTAGATCTCTGCATCTTCACTTATTACAAACCATTCTGACTTTATTTAGTTCATACTAAACTTCTTAATGAGGTGTTGATGTTTTATCCAAATTTATAGATGTCACCGTTACGGAGGTAAGCGCTTGCTGTAGTTGGGCTCCTGACCCTTGATGTTTTGATGGTATTTTCACTCCAATTGTTGTAACTGTGTGTTTATTACCAAAAAAATCTGATCAAATAGATTTGATTGCTCGTTGTTGATGAATATGTAATCACACAGTGATCTTTTTCACTAATCTCTGAATATTGTAATTTTGTTTCATGTCTTATGATGTCTGATGCCTAAAATCCTGTCCAGCTTTGATATTTTGAAAGTTCTTATTATTGGGCAAGAATTATTCAGACAGCATTAGTGATGTGTCGTTCTTGAACGATTCGTTCATTTTGAATGAATCTTTAATGTGACTCGTGATTAAGGAACGACTCAAAAACCCGAAAGACTCGAGAACTAATCAGTTCTCTTTCTGGCTCAGACTGCATTGGTTTAGCGTATGGGTCTGTCACGTGATTAAGGAACGACTCAACTCGACCCAAAAGATGAACTAATCAATTCTTTTTCCAGCTCAGACTGCATTGGTTTAGCATATGGGGCTGCCTGTCACATGATTAAAGGTGCCCAAGAACGTTCTTTCACAAGATGTAATATAAGTCTTAGGTGTCCCCTGAATGTGTCTGTGAAGTTTCAGCTCAAAATACCCCATAGATTTTTTTTTTATACATTTTTTTAACTGTCTATTTTGAGGCATCATTAACTATGCACCGATTCAGGCTGCGGCCCCTTTAAATCTCGCACAACTTTGCCTAAAAGTTCTCGAAAAGTGAAGAAAATTCTGAAATTTTACAGAACATTTGGGACATAAAACGTCCTCTTTTGGTAATGAATGTGCTGCAGTTCAAGGTTCCTTATGACTTTAGGGGGACATTCCAGTTTGGTTAATTTTATGGTCACATTAGTACATTACAGTGAGGATATTTAGGACATTAACTGAACGTTGCCACATGGTCCTTTGTTGGTCATTTAATTATGTCCCCGATATGAGTTTAGGGGGACGTTTTATTTTGGTTATTATATGGTCGCGCGAGAACGTTACAAAGAGGACATTTGGGAAGTTAACAGAACATCCTATAGTAATAGTCCCCTAAACATTCCCAGAACAGTTCCCTGAAGGTCACTGTTTTCCAAATTCAAATGCTGTGTCATGTGCGAGACGTCGCAAAGTACGTAACACGACTGTGCAACGGTTAAAAACTATGGCTGGCGTGTGTTTACATGCTGCTGTTGCTTAATGAAGTTTTGATGGATGAACTTGTGGCTCAATTCGCTTCTTGTCATGTGTCAAATGGATAATACTTTTCAGTTTTTTATGGACATTGCCATCTTTAATATTACATTGATCACTGTCGTCATGGTTACTAGTAAGACGGCTTGACTCTCGTTGCACGTTCATACAGACAGTGTTCCAGATGCTACTGTAAGTTGCTGTGTGAACAGGACATTTCAAGACTCACACCTGTAAGTAAATGCGGTTGTCACCAAAACACACTTGTAGCCAATCATCAGTAAGGGGGCGGAGCTATCAAGGGCTGTGAAACAAACACCTGAAAAACACAATTTATTACCATTCGTAAATAAATAAGTTAAGGGAAATACATCTACTGCACTCAATTTTCAAACTTTCATTCAAAATGTTTGGGGTTAGTAAGGTAATGAATTAATACTTTTATGCATTAAATTGATCAAATTGACTGTAAAGACAATTATGTTACAAGAAAAAAAAAGTTTGCTTTTGAACCCTGAAAAAAAATCTATCACAGTTTCCACAAAAATATTAAGCAGCACAACTGTTTTCAACATTGATAATAATTAGTAAGAAAAGTTTCTTGAGCAGGAAATCTGCATATTAGAATGATTTCTGAAGGATCATGTGATCATCATTAGATGAACAAACAAAATAAAATAAGGAGCATTTATAGGTGAGCCATAGTCACAGCCACATGCACAGTATAATATAATTATTTTTTAAGAAAATTTTTGTATTTATCTAAATATATATGTATTTTTTCTAAAAATAATTTTTGTATTTTTCTAAATATAAATGCAACTTGTTTCTCTTTCTCTCTCTCTCTTCTCATTTTCTGTCTTTGTGTAGGAATGAAAACCAATCGGTATAATTTTTCTGCATGCACAAGTTCTGGTTGAACAAACCCAGTGTTCAGACCCTAAATTGTTAGTTAAGAGTGATTGATTTGAATTCACTTACTAAACAGAAGTAGTCCACCATGGCATGTGAACAGGACTACTACACTCTCATGTCTGGGCTGCAGGAGCTTGATTTCCAAGGGAAAGCAGTGCCCAGCGATCTTGTACTAATAGGTGAACATGCCTTTCCACTTGCCATGAATCTAAGAGGTCAGGTGCTGATGGCTGCATCTCATTACGGTCAGGGACGTATTGTAGTGTTGGGGCATGAGGAATACCTAACACGCTTTCCTGGCCTCATAGAGAATGCCCTAATGTGGCTCATGCCATGTACCGGTGATGCCGGCATTGTAGGGATCAAGGGGAGTTTACGTCCAGTAGCTGCCAACTTGAACTACTGCCCTATCAAGACAGAACTAGGAGACTTTCGGGATGGATTAGCTATATATATCACAGATGCTTACAGTGTCGAGACCTGTGCAAAGGATCTGATTGTTTTCCTCAAAGCTGGAGGTGGTTTGATCATTGCTGGCCAAGCCTGGAGTTGGTCTAATGACCATCCACAAGAAAACGCTATAAGGAACTTCCCAGGAAACAAGGTGTGCAGTGTTGCAGGAATTTATTTCTCTAAACACCCAGGAGAAGTTGGAAAATTTCCTGTTCCAAGAAATATCCCTTCTAGTTGGCTTGCTTTATCGTAAGTTCAGCATACATTTTTGCGTTTTAACCATTCATTAAACCATGCATTTCACCATCTGTCTTGTTTTTTTTTCAGAATAGGCAAAGACTTCAAAGATGATCTAGAGTTCCTGCTACAAGGTGTGTCCGAGTTTGACACCAAAGGAGGGGCTTTAGCATCTGAGGTGATGGTGCACGGACCATTAGCATTTCCCATTGCAGTCACTCCGGCTGGAAAAGCATTCATTGCTGGTGCCTATTATGGACAAGGTCGAGTAATTCTGGTATCCCATGAAGGCTACCTGGGCCGGGACTCTCTGTCCACATTCATGATCAATGCTATCAAGTGGCTTAATGAGGGTCGGACGGGTGTTATTGGGATCCTACCCAGCCTCAAAGCAGCCCACGCGGTACTGAGCAAATCAGGTTTAAATTGCCAGTTGACTGGCTTCAGAGAAGATCTAAGCGTCTACGTCTGCACTTCCTACAGTGATGCCCAGTGTGCAGAGATCCAAGAATTTGTTGCTGAAGGAGGAGGTCTTCTGATTGGGGGTCATGCCTGGTATTGGGCCCAGACCCACCCTTGCTGTAATGTGATGACCGAATGCCCAGGAAATCACATTCTTAACAAGATGGGATTGAGCCTCTTAGGCAACACCTTACGTGGAGGGTTATATAAGGCCCAAGAAATAGAGCATAGGTGTAGAGAGGGGTACCACTTTCGTAGCATGCTGCAGCGATTTGCTGAACATGTAAGCCTGGGGCAAGAACTGACTGATCATGAACAGGGCTACTTGAAGCAGCTGGGCTGCGACTGTGCAAATTACCTTAGTATGCGTTCACATGACAGTGCAGCCTACACTTCAGTGCTCGCACTTCTTACTGACATAGTGAAGAAGGTAGGTGTTCCACAGTTGTCCAGTAATTGTCCTGTTGAAAGTGCCAAAGACCACCTGATGCTCCACATTGGGACTGAGGTATACAAAGTGTCGCCTAATCCTGATGCCCTTCTTCCATACATCATCAAGGACAGACCCGACTTGCCCACTGTGTATAATGCAAGAGTTCGGATCAGTGCAAACACTGCGGGTATGAAAGCTTTCTTGCCAAATGCAGAAGGAAAATGTTATTCCTTGTTTAAGTTTTACAATTTCTGAGCACTTTAAAATTACTTGTTTCAGCTTGTGAAGAATGGATAAGCACAGGCTTATATCTTTCTCCTGGTATGAAGACGTTCATAGAAATACCTCCAGAGATCGTTAGGAAAAATTGGCAGGTAATCAATAAAGTCGATATACAGACTTCAATACTAAGTCGGTACTGAAATTTTAAAAATGTGACTTTGAGCGCTGTTGAGCGGATTCGTAAACACCATTCCCAGATAGCAAGCAATGATTGAAACAATGTTAAATCAATGTTCATTTGTCAACGTTACCCGCATTGAATCAATATCACTTTTGCACCCGCAATTAATGTTGAAAAAATGTTGGAATTTCAACAAAAAATCAATTGTAATGGCATTGAATCAATGTTACAATGTGATGTTGGTTCAACATCATGCTTACACTCTCACAAAATTAAACACAACTACAACTGACTTAAGGCCACACAGCCTGAAATCAATGGAAAATAAAAGAAGAAAATAAATCTCTCAAGATCTCAGCAGAAGTTCTTTTTGAGAATTAACAGAGGTTTAGATGTTGATGTTTTATTAAAAAAATGTTTGGTCACCATTTTGGTGGTTAGTGTTTCCTTTAGTTGGGCAGTTTGACTCTTGGCTTATTGTGAGTTTGTGGTCTTTGTAACAGTGTTTACCAAAACACATAGTTTGTTGCAAAGAAATCAGAAACAATGATGATCAAGTGTTAGTGTTCATCATCATAAAGCAAAATCATTTGTTAAAGTACTCCTGACAAATAGAGTATATTTGTTCTTAAAAGATTACATTCAGCAATACTTATACCACAGATCAGACATTGAGAATCTTGAATTTTAAAGTAAAAAATCTTTAGACACACAGACATGCATATAAATCTCAACAATGGTGACATGCTTCATGCCGCAATGCATGCTGGGAGTCATGAGTTGTATACTATAGTGCAGAGGTCACTAATAGGCGGACCGCGGTCCGGATCCGGACCCAGCCGCCGTTCTATCCGGACCCGGACCAATAACCCATAAATGATTGACTTTTGTCGGAGCGTTTCTATTTTAACTCGCGCAGCTTTTCTAGCATCTATGGTACTGGTTTAGCGCGGCCCAGGAAACTCACAGACCAATAGCATGCGTTGTAAATCATGTCATGTGATACTACTCGAGTCAGACAGCGAGAGAGACACACACACACACACACACAGGGAGAGACGACAAGACGAGACGAATGAGAGACAACGTTTCACATGGCGTGCTCTAAAAAGAGAAAAGTGGACAGCGAAAACAGAGCTTTTAATCATTGTTTTAATCAAGCCTTGTACATCTTAACCATGTTTGGCTCCACATACAACTGTGAGGCAGCTTTCTCCACAATGAACATTATTAAAAGCAAATATCGATCCAGGCTCACCAATGAGCACCTACACATGTGTTTGAGAATGGCCCTGACGCCATTCCAGCCCAGATTTAAAATCCTGGCAGGACAACCAAGGGCTCACTTTTCTCACTAAGCAAGAGAAAGTGTGGAAGTGGGATATAGAAGGGAAAGAAAGAGAAAAGGAGGTGTTAAAGCTGTTCAATTGTTAACGTGTTGAGATTGTTTATTTTAAAATGTGTTTAAACTTAAGATGTGAAAGGAAGTTAACTAAAAAGTAAAAGGGAAACTCAAGCTATACTTTTTATTTCCTTTTTCTAAAATTAAGCACTTTATTTTGAGATGCACATTTTTCAAAAGCTCTCTGTTGTGTTTTATTTATTTTTAATTTATTTTTAAATGCAGCCTTTATTTTATTTAAATTGATCATTTATTATTAGAGTAAACTCAATATATAAAATGACAATAAATATTGTTAAAATATTCAATTCGTACTTTCATTTTATTTGACAGTCGTCTCTTGACTAGGCTACTTACGTATTTTCATACAACTAGGCTACTAGGCTGTGGCACTGAATGATAACACAAGTTAGTCATTGTGATGTTGCGGACCTTTGGTTGCTGATTTTTTTTCTAACTGGACCTCTTAGAATTTTAATTCAATACCCCTGCTATAGTGGCTCCCAGCATGCATTGCGACATGAAGGATGACATCATTGTTGAGACTCGTATGCTGATTCTTCATGTCTGTGTGTCTAAAGATTTTTGTCCTTTAATGTACTTAAAAAAAAAACATTCAGAATATGATTTGTGGCAAGAAAATATTATTGGTGAATATAATAATTTGATAACAAATAACCACTTTCTGTCAGGAGCTAGATTAGTAAACTACTCTTAATGAGGCTGAAAACTACATCACTCAACCATTTTGTTTCAATTTTTCTTTGCAACACATTGTAACACTATTACAAAGACCACAAACTCACACAAAAAACTAAGAGTCAAACTCCCCAACTAAAGGAAACACTGACCACCAAAATGGTGCCCAAACATTTTCAATAAAACATATACATCTGAACCTCTGTTAATTCTCAAAAAGGACTTCTGCTGAGACCTTGAGAGATTTCTTTTCTTTTATTTTCAGTTGATTTCAGGCTTTGTGGCTTTAAGTCGTTGTAGTTGTGTTTCATTTTCTGAGAGTGCAAGCATGATGTTGAAGCAACATCAATGCCATTACCATTGACATTTTTTCAACATTAATCGCGGGTGCAAAAGTAATATTGATTCAATGCGGTTAACATTGACACATTAACATTGATTTAACATTATTTTGATCATTGATCGCTATCTGGGTTGTGTTCATGCATTCAACACATATTTCTGTGATTAGCTACAATGATCAATTCATGGGTAGACGCCTGCTTTAAAACGCTCCGTGTGTATATCTGTCAGCACTCAGTGAAGAGTGTCACTGATGACTATTTACAAAAGTTTTGAAGCATTGATCATTGTAGCCAATCACAGACATATCTGATGAGTGTGTGAAAACAGTGGCCAATCAGAGGTGTTTATGAATACAAACAACAGCGCTCAAAGCGTAACATTTTAAAAATTTCAGTACGGACTTGTTACCGAATTTGGCACTTTTGACAACACTAATATACATTACATGTCATTCTAGAAACAAATGTATTGCTCATAGGGCTTGGAAAGCATGTTATTAACATGAGGAGATACTCTATATAGGTGCAGCTTGGTTGCCAGACAGATAACATTGGTGGAGCAAATGTCCTGAAACGGGCTCCTGTGGTCCATGAGCGATTCCTCTTAAACAAAGAAAGGGTCCAGGTCAGGAATCTGTGGGGAGGGCTCATCTACCTCATAGCACCTCCTCAGAGCAAAGTGGATGGGGTGGAAATTGTTGTGCAGGTCTCAGTACAGGCACCATACTTCAAATCTGGTAAGAATTCTGAATTAATATTCAGTGAGCATCACAGTAAGTAAGTAAATTCAAAGGTATATGGTAAAACTTGTTTTGTCCCTCAGGAGAGACAAGTGTAGCTGACTGGGTGAGTGGGATCCGTTCAGCACCTGCCCCCTGGGCAGAACTTGAGTTTGAGAATATCATCATCGCATTAGAATCAGAGTTTATAAGGAATCTGGACCGCCCTGATGAGGTGGCTACACTTTGGGATACCATAATGAGAAGCATAGCTGACCTGGCAGCAAGACCTGCCAAGTTCCCCCGCAAGGAGCGGTTTGTTGCGGATGTTCAGATCTCTTGCGGTCAGTGGTACTATTGCTGAGATAAAGAACCATCACAATTACAACACAATATTGCCATTATTATTAATTACATTCACACAATACTAACGATAACACTGTTCCTCCTTTTCCCCCCTCAGGTTTCATGCATGCTGGATATCCCATCATGATGCACTCCAACTCTGCCCCAGGACTAATAAA
>RJVU01061969.1:101160-111821 GCA_003731715.1 Anabarilius grahami | reverse complement strand
ACTGTTTTGTTACTGTTTAATTACTGATTATTTTTGTAATTTTACATACATTTGTTTGTAATTTAAGAAAACAGAAAAAAATACTCTATAAAAATACAGTAAATTTTCAGTAAAAAATATGTGAATTACTGTAATTTTTCATTAATGTCATAACACATAAAATAACAGCCGAGTTGTTAACATACATTGTTTGTAATTTCGCAGAGTTTTAAGTATAATTTAAAAGAAAAGAAAATGACCGTAAAAAAAAATCAGTTATTTTCCATAAAATTTGGATTCTTTTTTACAGTGTAGGAGCCATACAAAGCTTATGACTTAATTTAAAAAAGAAAAAAACTGTTCTATTGCGCTTCTGATTTGGCAGTGAAATTGTGAAGATGTGAAGGATTCTATGATTCAGTTAGTATTTTCACCCCATAATGGCGGCCGCGCTACCGGAGCGCCATCTAGAGGTTGTTACCCAAAAAGTATCAAAGTGTCGCCTCTTGGGTTCTCTTTACTTAGGCTACCTATTCTTTTGCACATCATGCGCAAAACGGTGGGCGGGGCTAAACAGGCAAAGATGAAGTAGGCGTTGATCTTCTTCTGCTGAGGCGGTGCTTGCTGCCCTTTGACGTCATAGATCCCCTTTAAAGGGGTGAAGAACTGAGAAATCAAATTTTCCTTGAGCTTTTCACATATAAGAGGTCATCATACTACAAGAATATCCTGTAAGTTTCAGAGCTGAAAACTTCCTTGTTAGTCCAATAAAAGCTTTAATTGACACCAGACCCAGAAAACGACAGGATTTACAAAGTGGGGATCTATGATGTCAACGGGCAGCAAGCACCGCCTCTGCAGAAGAAGATCACGCCTACTTCATCACTGCCTGTTTAGCCCCGTCCACCATTTCTCGCATGACATGCAATAGAATAGATAGCCTAAAGAGAACACAAGAGGCGAGACTTTGATACTTTTTGGGTAACAACCTCTAGATGGCGCTCCGGTTGCGCGGCCGCCATTATGGGGTGAAAATACTAACTGGACCATAGAATCCTTCACATCTTTACAATTTCACTGCCAAATCAGAAGCGCAATAGAACAGTTTTTTTCTTTTTTAAATTAAGTCATAAGCTTTGTATGGCTCCTACACTGTAAAAAAGAATCCAAATTTTATGGAAAATAACTGATTTTTTTTTACGGTCATTTTCTTTTCTTTTAAATTATACTTAAAACTCTGCGAAATTACAAACAATGTATGTTAACAACTCGGCTGTTATTTTATGTGTTATGACATTAATGAAAAATTACAGTAATTCACATATTTTTTACTGAAAATTTACTGTATTTTTATACAGTATTTTTTTCTGTTTTCTTAAATTACAAACAAATGTATGTAAAATTACAAAAATAATCAGTAATTAAACAGTAACAAAACAGTAAATGGTAAAACGGTCAAATGAATGGCAGCCAAAAAACCCTGTAAAATTAAAGAAAAATATCCTATTTAAATAAAACGAAAAACGCTTACAGGTATTTCCTGAATTATTATGATCAAATACCTTCACTTTAAAAGTGTAAAAAAAATCGTCAATCAACAAAGCTTTTTTGTGACTTTAGTAGCTTGTTTTGTGACGTTGTGAGTTGATCTGAGTTTTTTTTTTGTCACCATTGTTGAGATTCGTACGCTGATTCTTGATGTCTGTGTGAGTCTGCATTACTTTGACAGAATATTTTCTGCATAAATATTTGTTTGTGGTGTTGTGGCAAACAAATCAACCCGACGCTAATGCATTAGAGGCAAACACATCCAATTGTCTTTAAAGGTTTTATTTCTTGCAAGACAGGTCATACAAGCTCACAAGTAGCTGCAGAGTGTTAGACAAAGAACGAAAGCTTCCCCTCACTTTTATATCTCTAACCTCCAAGGCTGAAGCCTCTGTCCTTTTACCATATTAGGAACATCTCTTAGTGGCTGTAATTTTCCACACATTGTTAGCACGGACATGTTTTTAACATACATCTTGCATGTTCCCATACCATATCTTGCTGTTTCTATTTCTAACATCTATGTTAAACATTACCACTTAAGCCAACATCATACCATGTTCCATAAGCATCATATTTCACAAGAATACAGGTAAAAATCATGAAAAATTCCACGACAGTAGTACTACAGCAGAAGTTTTGGCATTGGAAATTACAACTGATATTAAACAATTTAGTTAGAAACTTAGTAAGATCTCGTTTGCTATATCAAACGTGTATCAGAAACAGTTAAAGCAATCTGAGAAATAATGTTCAAGTGTCAAGAGCTCAACTAAAGCAAGTACTGATCACCAGAACGGTGACTTCAAACTTTATTATTTTATTCAATAAAACATCAACATCTAAACCTCTGTTAATTCTCAATAATAACTTTAATATAAAATAAAATCTGGATTGTAATAAGTGAAGATGCTGAGATCTTGAGAGATCTGTTAGTGTTTCATGTTCTGTTGGTATCTAGAGGGTTTCTATCGTGTGTTTTGTGGGTCACCATCATGCTGAAGAGTAGAGCCTGTGCAGTCCAGGATGAGCCTGAAAACATCAACTTTATACTGCATGTTGCTTTATTTCAGAGGCAGTAACATATAGTTACAGTCATTCAATAATGTTTTTTGTGCTGGTTAAATAAAAGAGATTTACGTTTCACAGTGAATGTGTTTTGTTAGTAACAATTCAGGATATGTGTAAAACAACAGTGATTATTTTTTGTAAGAGTGTTTTGTACTTCATTTAAATTGCAATATTTTACATTTATTTTACAGGCTTTGATTGGCAGCCATTGCTGAAAGTCATTTCACTCTTTTATTTATTTATTTTTTATTATTATGTTTTGCAGTGAAGGTGTTTTATTGTAAAATTTCAGGGAATACCTGTAAAATAACAGTGTTTTTCTGTAGAACATTTTTAATGAAAATTTCTGTTAAAGTTTTTTACACTTTATTTAAATTAGAATATTTAACTTTAATTTTAAGGTTCTTGTTTGGAAGCCGTAGCTGACAGTCACTGAGTGTTAATTCTAATGCCTGATCTGATCATGTACAGTCAGATGATCTTTGTCTGTGTGTCAGTAAATCAAACCCGTGACTAAACGTCAACTTGCCTTGTTTCTCTTAGTAGGATGAAAATAATCTGTTATTTAACGGTGATTAAATTATATAAAGAAATCTGTAACGCAGAGTTGAAATGTTGTTGCCCAGAAATACAAATGTGTAGAGCTTGAGGAAATGATGCACGTGAGGCGAGAGCTGGCGTATTTTCCCCGGGTTTAATAAAATAACTTAAACATCGTCACACTCGTCCGCATACATGAGGATGAGTGAGAGAAAAGGATACAAATAAACATTCAACTTAGGTCACAAATAGAAAAAGGAAAATAAAAGGGAAAAGAGTACAAAGTCGATAGAGCGGTTAACTCTTCTCCTGCTCACCATTCGCATTCTCTTACTGACGCGCGCACACTATGCACATGCGCAGTTCACATTCTACCTCAAATTACTATAAATGCTCTAAGTGACCGTTACAAATCGATCAAAGAAAGCTCCCTTTGCAATAGTTGGAGCAGCGCGCGCTGAAGCTGTCAATCAAACAGCGCGAGTTTATCAGTGACTGACACGCAAAACTCCCGTTTTATTCAACGAATCTCTTAGTTATATCGCGTTTGGACTGTTAGTGAAGATGAAAGCATTTGTTAGTGTGCAGAAATTGAGTTTCAATGACGAGATCACTGCTTTCATTCACTCAACATGTCTGTGATCGGCTACACAATGTTCATCTCTGCAACCTTTCATGCCCACATCTAAATAAAATGCCATGGATCTAAATGTAATGCAACACTTTTCACGGTTAGTTAACCTTGAGAGCTGTAATAACAGTAAAAACGCGCTAAAAGAGAGAGTAATACTTGGCTATTTCATATGCAAAGATGTCAGCCAATCACAGCAGTGGGCGTTTACACTGAAGTCTCACAGCAGACACGCCCCTTAAAACAGAGCGTTCAAACCAGAGGCTAAAATCAGGGTAGGAAAAATGCCTTTTATTTATAAATTATGACTATTTTGGGTGTAAAAAGCATACTAACATTATAAGTGCACCCCAGGAAACATTATAAAACAATAAACCAACACAGTTCATGACCCCTTTAACAGATGGTGACTGTGTAGTTGCTGATGCAGTAAAAGTCTTTTTGTTTAAAATGTTTTTTAGTGAACTCTAAAGAAATAAGTTTCCAGTAATAATGTGCTCATATGATTAGCATATAATAAAAATTTGTTTGTAAATTTAAATGGCAGTCAGGCAATTTGAGGCAGTTGGTTTCTGCAAATGAAATGAAGCAACACAAGTTTTAATTTAATGCATGGTATCTTTTCAGTTACACTGTAGATTACAGTAAATAACTGTACAATCAATAGTAAATCACTGGCAACAGTGTTGCCAGTAATTATACTGTAAAAAAGCCTGGCAAGGTCTAACAGTGTACACCATTAAAACATTCTCTGATGTGTTAATAAGCACATATGATCCCAGGAACTTCACACCCCAGGCGACTGCATGTGCCGACAGAGCATATTGACGGTGTCATAACTTTGTTAATGCGAAATTCCTGGGATCACATTTCCATATCAACACATCAGAAATACACACACACACAAATACACTCTTTAGTTGTTTTTTTGTTGTTGTTTTTGTTTGTTTGTTTGTTTTTGAACCGAAGTGCTCAAAACTAGCCACTTCAAAGGGCCCTTCAGAGTGAAGGATTTCGAAGGGAACAACTAACATTAAAGACACATTAAACACATTTAAGAGCCACAAAACGATATTTATTGTTTAAATTTCTTAAAAAATTTAAATTTGATACTTTGTTTCATGTCAAAAGTTACCCGCTCCGCCTTGCCTGTCGACGTGTTTTCAGCTTCCTCTTTGCTCCGCGATGTATTTTTCATTGCGTGAGAACATGATGTGTGGCGTGAGAGTGGCATGGGTTGTCGCACAGAGCAACAGTAACTAAAGGGGGCGGGTCTTCGTGTACGGTCAATTATCTAATTACCTTTTCACACTCTAACCCTGCATCCCAATGTGCATACTATCCACCCTATCCGTCCTAAATAGTATTGAATATTACTAGTGTTACATACTATTTATGATGGATAGTATGCACATTGAGACGCAGGCTAAGTGTGGACTCATGTAAACACCAGTATTCATTTAACACTGAGGATTTTGCTGTGATATGCGGCGGCTGTAAAATAATGCTTCTTCAGTGTGGTTACAATAATATTACAGGAATGTCTATAAAATTCCCATCAATTGTTAAAAGTGTAGCTCAGTAGCTTAGAACATGTAGGATACATAAATGTAGTTTAATTTGTCTGAGTATAAGGTTTTATAAAAAAAAATTCAATTTTGCACCCTGTTTTGTCCCACTTCTCTAGAATTGGTGATTATCTAAAGCTAGTACTTAGAAGACTAGATAAAATCATTCTCAAACAAAATCGAGCATTACATTTTCTGATGTGTTGATATGGAAATATGATCCGAGGAACTTCACACCCCAGGTAACTGCATGTGCCGACAGAGCATATTGGCGGTGTAATAACTTTATTAATTCACAAGTTCTTAAAAAAACGGAGAACATGGAGGGTTAGATAAATTAACTTTCTTATGAAATACACCATTAAAACATTTTCTGATCTGTTAATAAGCACATATGATCCCAGGAACTTCACACCCCAGGCGACTGCATGTGCCGACAGAGCATATTGACGGTGTCATAACTTTATTAATGCAAAATTCCTGGGATCATATTTCCATATCAACACATCAGAAATACACTGACACACACACACACACACACACACACAAATACAGTAGTTGTTTTTTTGTTGTTGTTGTTGTTTGTTTGTTTTTGAACCAAATAGCTGTGCTGTTCTCTGCTTTTCACCAAATCATTTGCACACTAGTTTTTTTGGTAATACTTTTTATGAAGACCATACTTATAATGACTCATAGCTCCATTTATACTAGTTTATAAGTAAATATTAGTATTTTATAAACATATTTATAACCACTAATTAAGACCTATACTGCATTATAAGAAGAGTTATAGTATAATATTATTTACATTATTTTTATAATTACCTATAAGTCATGCATTTTCTTTTTTAATGCACATGTTCATAATCCATTATACACTGAATTGTAAGAATTAATTAGTCAGTCATATGGGTCCATGAATGTATTTATTAGGATGCAACCTGTTATTATATTATAGTTACAATGACTTTTTAGTCATTCAGATTTATTTGTCAAATAAGTGAATATTTTGTTATTTATAGCCGTGTTGTGTTCTTATAAATAACTGTAATTTTGACCTTCAACCGTTTGGAGGCCATTGAAGTCCACTATAAGGAGAATAATCCTGGAATGTTTTCATCAAAAACCTTCATTTCTTTTTTTTGTGTATATTGCAATGGAACATTCTATTGAATGTCGCTTCTTGTTAGTGTATATTCTTTGGTTTAACTCATCCATGGCAGCATGCATTGCAGCATGAAGAATGTCACTTTTGTAGAGCTTTATCTGCTGATTCTTTATGTCTCTGAGTCTAGACATGTACCAATTCAAAATGTGTTTCTGGTGGCTTCACACAATACTATCTGGTAGTCAAAGAATTTAAAACAGACAGATAGGCTACACAGTAAAATCCACAGAGTTAAATCAACTCTGCTCGGATAATATTTGGTCCCTCTCTAAATAGTGTTAAAATAACACTGAAGCAGAGTTAAAGTTAATGAGATAATTAAGCTATTAATTCAGGGATGATTGAACATTAATGATGAACACCTGCTGTTAACAAGCAGAATAACTGAAGAAAAGAGAAACACAAGAACTACAAGTGACTTCAGCCAAAACCATTTAATTGAAATCAACTGAAGGTAAAATACATTAAATCTCTCAAGATCTGATTAAAAGATCTGATTTACTTATTACTAACCATATTGACTTTATTTCTGTCACGTCTAAATAATTTCTTATTGAGAATTAACAGAGGTTTAAATGTTGGTGTTTTGTTGGTCAATAAATTATGCCACCATCGTGGTGGTCAGGGTTTGTTTTAGTTGGGGTTAGTTTGACCTTTTTATGTTTCTAAAAGAATTTGTGTCTAAGCAATTGCAATAGTGATTCACAGCAAACATTTGTGCATTGCTGAATCAAAAGACTAAAGGAGCAGGTCCACATAAATTTACAGCTTGAAAGCCATTTCAATTAAGCATCACAAAGAGGTCTCGTTCTCTTTGGTTTCTTGACTGAGATTCAGCTATCAAAAAATTGCATTAAACAAATGCTACCGTAATACTTCAGTGCTAAAAATGAGCAGCTATTACAGCTCAGGCATATACAAGAAAATATAGCATACAATCCTCAACAGTGGTGACAATAATTATTCATACTGCAGTGCATGATGGGAGTTTTGTCCTATGGTGATACCCAGCATGCATTGTAGCATGAAGCATCTTATTTTTATCACCATTGTTGAGATTCATATGCTGATTCTTGATGTCTGTGTGTGTCTAAGTGATGCAGTAGTTAAATTTTTTTATGCACTGCATGGTTTTAAAATTAAACAGTATATCTGTTTGCGGCAGCACTTTCTTCTCATGCTGTAGTTTCACAGGGTTGCTAATGCAAAACCAAAATGTACAAATGACTAAACATATGATCAGTTGCTTTGGATACAATCAGGCCATCTCACAATAACTATATCAGCATATAAGCACTGACTTCACAACACATGCATTGTTGCAGAGAAAAATCTAACATACGAAGGACCTGCTCCTTTAGTCTTTTGATTCGGCAACACACAAGTGTTTGCTGTGAAACACTATCGCAATTACTCAAACACAAATTATTTAAAAAACATAAAAAGGTCAAGAGCCCAACTAAAACAAACCCTGACCACCACGATGGTGGCATAATTTATTGACCAATAAAACGCCAACATCTAAACCTATGTTAATTCTCAATAAGAAATTATTTAGACGTGACAGAAATAAAGTCAATATGGTTAGTAATAAGTAAATCATATCTTGAGAAATGTATTTTACCTTCAGTTGATTTCAATTAAATGGTTTTGGCTGAAGTCACTTGTAGTTCTTGTGTTTCTCTTTTCTTCAGTTATTCTGCTTGTTAATAGCAGGTGTTTATCATTAATGTTCAATCATCCCTGAATTAATAGCTTAATTATCTCATTAACTTTAACTCTGCTTCAGTGTTATTTTAACACTATACAGAGAGGGACCAAATGTTATCTGAGCAGAGTTGATTTAACTCTGTGGATTTTACTGTGTATCACAGATGACTTATGATACACTGCATTTTGCACCAGTTAAGGCTTAGAAATAACAATGAAGAAAAAAAATCATTTTCCCCATAGACTAATCTGTTTATATGAACATAATGTGCATTTACAATGATTGTATAACATAACTGTATAAAAATATTGGCTTGAAATTAATGGGGCTATCAAATGTGTGTAAATCAATTTTTTTGTCATAATAGGCAAGAGTGGCGATATTATTATCCTAAAACCACACATTCTGAGGGGATCTCATGGGTTTATATAGTGAAGCTTCGGACGTCATCAATGACGCCATTAGTCTAAAGTTATACAAGCCTCGACACATGCTTCACTGAAAGATTCCAGGATTTCTCGACACGCTCCGAAGCCTCGGCACAGACTACTTCACTACTTAAAAGGTTTTCAGGTATGTGTGATTTTTGGGGGGTTACCATTGTGCTAGTCTGCTTGGTCAATTTTTTAATACATGCAGTTGCACTTGTACTTTTGTTAACTTGCTTGGAAAATTAAGCATTTATAATGTATTTCATAAAAAATATAATTACATTATAAATATCTTCACATGTGCTTATTTTGCATGATTAAATATACCTGCAATGTAGGCTATTACACATGCAGCACTATATCTGATCTCCTTCATGAGAGAAGGGTACAAACAAATGGGATGAAATGTTGGAAGTGTATTTAACAATACTTTGTGTTGTAGCCAGGATGTAGCATAGCATGTATAATTAAGTTTTGACATTCTGTTTTTGTTTATATACTGGAGACATAAATCATACCCTGTCACTAATGAAATTAATCAATCATGTTCAGTTTAATAAAAAAATTTAAAAAAGGCAAGCAATTCATAAGGCTTTTCACACTGAACTTAACCCTGGGTTATCGTCGTTCTAAACACCACTTTTAACTGCGGGTAAAGTAACACTCCACGCTTGTATATTTACATGATTTTGACAGTCACAGAAACACTGTACGTTGTGTATAAATAGAAAATTCAGCATTGGAAAGGAAAAACAACAAATGCTGACAGAAAATGCAAGAATTACACAGCATAAAATGCTGTTTAATTCTTTTATAGTCTAAAATGTCCATTAAGGATAAACTTGATAAGGAAGTTGACTATATGTAATAAGGATGTGGAATGCCTGAGCATTTATGTAAACATCCCAGCTAACAGAATTTTGTTATAAGAACGTTCTCTAAATATTCAGTGTTGGTTCTGGGAACGTTAAAAACGTCCAGTTTTCTTGACGTTCCAGGAACGTTTTTATAAGGTATAATGTCTAAAGGTAGCCTAGGTATTTTGATCTAAAATTCAACATTCTAGGAACGTTGATCTGTAACATTCCAAGAACATGAAAATGTCCAGTTTTCTTAATGTTAGTAGAATGTTATTTAATGGTTAGTATGACGTTCCTGAAACATTCTTTCAATCATTCAAACACCTGCTGTGAACAAGCACTGAAAGAAAGAGAAATAAGAACACAAACTATGACTTTCTTCATTGACAGCCTTAGATGAACTGAAGACATTAAATCTCTGAAGATCTGATTAAACAACTCCACAAAAAGCATTACCAGCTTCACTTATTACTAACCAGACTGACTTTATTTCTGTCACACATCTACAGAAGCTCTTATTGAGAATTAACAGAAGTTTAGATGTTTCATTTGAGGTCACCATCATGGAGGTTGGTGGTTGCTTTAGTAGAGAACTTGACCCCTGACTATTGTAAAGTTGCTTCTTTATCAACAATTGCAGGTGTTTTCAACATATCATCCTCTATTTGTCTTCAGGGACTGTCTTGATTGAAGTACTATCTGGCAAAATTAAATACACAGAGAGGATTATTAAGTGTGTGGATCCGTGTCCTCGCTATCTGACACTAGGGCTGCGTTCCACTTCAGTTTTAGACACGCACTCACGAACTTCCCTAAACACTTCCCCTCGGGGGAATCCCTGCCGCCATTTTGAAGTGCGTTCCACTTTGTGAAGTGGACGAGGAAGTTTACATGGACAGACCCAACTGCGTAAAAGTGTAAACAAACCAACATGGCGGACCGTACAGGGCTTATGCTCATTAACAATTATTTCTATCGCCAAAGGTGCTTACTCCTTGCTTATTTGAGGGAAACAGAGGAGGAAAACGACGCATAAGGCAAGAGAAGCTATTATACCTTTAATTTTACGGTGCACTTGCATAAACACCGCATCCATAGGGGCTGCCATTGTTGTTTCGCGGGCTATGTGACGTCAGAACCCGTAACTGGGAGTA
>RJVU01061969.1:55616-84404 GCA_003731715.1 Anabarilius grahami | reverse complement strand
GAAAAATCTGATCAAATCTGATTCAAAGAGTCCTATTTTACTGTATGTTCATGTAATGGAAAGAAGTTCAACCTCTGACTATTCCTCCAACTGAGATTGGAATCGGAATCAGAATCAGAATCAGAATCAGAATCAGAAAGAGCTTTATTGCCAGGTATGTTGTTTACACATACTAGGAATTTGTTTTAGTGACAGAAGCTCCACAGTGCAACAGAGTGACAGCGACAAGACACGACACATAATAAAAAGAATAAAATAATAATATACAAATTTACAAGATAGACAAAGTGCAAAAAAAAAAAAAAATCTGCTATTTCTCAATATTTCAGTGATCTGCTAATTAAAAATGCTTATCAATTGTTTCAGTATTTGTTTTATATATTTTTTTCAAAACTTTTGAGCTGCTGTTGTTGCAAAAGTATAGGTTTTATCCTATATTTAAAAATTGGATCATTGGGTCTTCATTTCTGACTTGTTGTGTTTAAGCATTTGCAAATAAGATGAGAAAGATCCATGATTTTGGTATGAGGTAAGCTTATATGAAAAGAAAATTTAAGCATTTACGAAATGTGTTAATTGACTGCATTCTGTGTGAAAACGACATGAATTGAGTTAATGGTATGGTCACAACAGACGGATGTTCTGCTAAATGTGTTTAGAGTTTTGAAAATGTGACTACACAGTGGCGCAAAAGTATGTTAGCAATTGAAAAAAACTGTAAGTTCTTAAAAAATGGAGAACATTAAGGGTTAGATAAATTAACTGTCTTACGAAATACACCATTACAACATTTTCTGTGTTGATATGGAAAATGAAAATTCTGTCATTAATTACTCAGTGAAAATTAATTTGTGTTTTTGGTGTCTGATGGTGTTGACACAATATAAGTGATCATTATACAGCTCAAGTCAGTTCAATATTGATTCAGTTCACTTCAATACCTGTGTAAAATTCATCTGTTGTGCATACATATATACAGTGTATTTGTGCAAATGTACATGTGAGTGCTATAACAAACTCCTGTACACTCCACTGCACACTGAACAAGCAAAAGACACAAGACAGTAGTGTTTTACATTTTTCACATCTGTGTGTAGTTTGGTGTGTATGTGGCTAATCATTTTATGTTTGTGTGTAGAGTTACTACACAAAAATACAATTTTTAGAATAGTTAAAATCATTTTGAATGAAGTGTCTGTTTTAGAAAGATTTGTGTGGCGTTTTGCAAGTTGTGTGCGTGTTTTGTGGGTTTGTGTGTAGAATTTTGAGAAATGGAGCCATAGTTTCAAAAACTGTGTAAGCAATTTGAAAAATCTGTAATGAGAGTATAAACCTTTTAGGTTAAACGTGCTCATGTGAATAGCTTTGATAGGCTACAGTATGTCTGTTGTGTTTGTTTTATGTTTGTTCTGTGATTACTATAGAAAGCTTACAAAATCAATGAGCTTTTGCGCTAAACACGGAGACTGGAGCTTAAAAGAATGCTAGTGTGCAAATGATTTGATTGAAGAGCAGAGAACAGCACAGCCATTTCTTTCAACAAAAAACAACTAAAGTGTGTGTGTTTGTGTGTCAGTGTATTTCTGATGTGTTGATATGGAAATACGTTCCAAGGAACATCAGAAAAATGTTGTAATGGTGTATTTCGTAAGAGTTAATTTAGCTAACCCTCCATGTTCTCCGTTTTTAAGGAACTTGTGAATTAATATGTGAATTTTTCCACATCAACACATCAGAAAATGTAATGCTCGATTTTGTTTGAGAATGATTTTATCTAATCTTCTATGTGCTAGCTTTATATAATCACTGATTCTTGAGAAGTGGGACAAAACAGGGTGCANGGGTGAAAAATTAAAAAAAAAAAAAAAAACCTCATTAAATAAACTACATTTATGTATCTTACATGTACTAAACTGAGCTATGCTTTGATACAACCTCCCAACTTTTCTCTCTTTTATCAAAATGTGCTTTTTACCTTGCCATCACCAGTGATGGGAATAACGGCGTGACTTTTTTCAGTAACGAGTAATCAAACAAATTACTTTTTCCCTCATTACAACGGCGTTACCATTACTGACAATAAAATGCTGCGTTACTATATTTGAGCTCACTGAAGCAGTTTTCATCCGAGTCTCTCTCTCTTAGCTATAGGACCTGCAAAGTTTTTTCTCTGTTGTGTGTGTTGGGGTGGGACACAGGCTAACTGATGACGATTGGTGTGTGACTAGAGATTATAGACCTGCAAAGCATTTTGTTGTAAAGAAATAGTACGGGTTAGTCATACACAAATATAATTTTAAGTGAAGTTCCTAAACGTAATTTAGGGAGGAGCGACTCCATCTAATCTTCCAATCAACAGCTAGAGTATATAAGCAGCTGCTTACCTCCACCTCCCCAAACTCCACCTTCATCTCAGGTACCTGGCCCTATGTAATCACATCCTATATTTATTCACTGGGGGTTTATCAGAGCTCGAGTTGAAGCTGCTTCATCGGGCCCCTCCTCAGTGGACAGCAAGCCAAATTAGCTAACCTAATACCCTAAAGATTATATGGGCAAACGAACTCGTTAAAAGGCTATATGTACTGCATGTCAATTAACAGTTCATGCAAGTAAATAGCGATAGTCTCTTAGATGGTTACATTAGCGCATGCTGGTGTGCTGTTGCTAACTAACACTTATCTNTTTTGACATGCTGGATCGAAAATATGTGAAATAAGATTTTTCTAGTCGACTTGTAGCCTAGTTGTTCATTTAAGCCAGTGATTCTCAACCCGCGGCCCGTCACGAATGTAAATGCAGCACGCGATATGCCGACCACAATTCAAAAAATAAATTATAGCATTACAATCTATTTTTGTTTTTAAAATTTAAATTAAAGTGAATGAAACAAATATAAATGAGCTATAATGCTTTATTTGTCATATAAAATTATTTTGGTTAGCATTTTATATTTTCAGAAATCAGGCAATGTGACGCAATCACTCAGTTAACGAACACTTAAGGAAGAATTCAAACAGTAGCCATTATTTTTGTAAATTTAGGGTTCAAAATGGTCAAATATGTTATTAGAGGAGAAAAACTAAATGTGGAACATACAATGAAGGAACACGTGTAAACAAGAAGAGTCGCAGCATCAGCAAAGGTAAGAAGAATTGTTAATGAGCGAGATGGGCAGCCTTCCTGTTTGCTCTGTAGTAAAGTACTAACTTGACATATGCAAAACCTACAATTTCAAAAGACTGAACTGTAAATTCGATGTGTTTATTTGATGTACTTGTATTTTAAATCAATAAAAAATAACCGCATCAGCGCACCCACGGCTGGAATGAGCCCAACTCTGCGCGCGCTCGCTGATACGATGCTGCGCGAGGGATTTCGGCATGATATCGTCAGAGATTGTAATTAGCCTACAGTGCGCTCAGTGTTGTTTGTAAAAAGAGCCGAGTAAAAATTTGCTTATTAAGGCGTTTGGTTTGTGTGATTGTTTGGTAACTATTGCGATGCTGTTGAAGAGAGTCACACAGTCATACAGAATTAAATAGCAACTTAAAGTGATTGTATATACAGTTTGTGTGTTCATTGAGCATTACTATTTGATTATTATTGTAAAGCTAATGTCAGTAAGTTAGTTTTTATTTGTTATTTATTGTGTGCAACATCTAGGTATAATAATAGTATTATCTGCTAATACAAAAATATTAAATCTGATTGCATCGGTGACGTCATATGTAAATGATATGCGGCCCGTGAGACTTGCACTTGGACCATTGTGCGGCCCACTGGGAAAAAAGGTTGAGAACCACTGATTTAAGCCATTAGTTGACTACACTGTAAAAAAATAAATCATAAAAAAAAGGTCATTGACTGTCAGCTATGGCTGCCAAACAAAAACCTAAAAATTAAAGTAAAATATTCTAATTTAAAGTACACATGAAATCAAAATTGACCTTATTTTATTTTGTTAGCTCAAATTGCTAGTTTTGTGGTGAACAATTCATCCGTTCAAGTCAATCCACACAAAAAAAATTGTTTGACTTCGTAATATTTAATCAAAATATGAAAATGCTCCTCCCCTCTGCAACGGTGCCCCTTCTCTAATGACATCAGTTTGACGGCTTGGGTTGAAAACGCTTAAACCACTCCCCTCCAACCGTTAGTCTGCTATGAGCGAGAGATGGAGAGGAGGAGCGCTAAAGTAAAACTCTGCCCTCTGTTCAATATTCCGTTTCACTTGAAAATACGTCACAACACTGGAGAAAAGTCGTTTGCAACTTCCGGTTCACGCGGACTTTAAAGAAAGTGTAAAAAACTTTAACAGAAATTTTCATTAAATTTTTTCTACAGAAAAAAACACTTGTTTTACAGGTACATCCTGAATTGTTACTAACAAAACACATTTTTACTGAAAAACAGGAATCTCTTGCATTTAACCAGAAAAAACGCATGAATTAATATAACTATATATTATTGCCTCTGAAATAAAGCAACATACAGCACAACACCAATGTTGTCTGGCTCATCTTGGACTGAAGCACAGGATCTACTCTCCAGCACAGTGGTGACCCACAAAACAGATGATACAGAAACCCTTTAAATCCCAACAGAACATAACACATCTCTCAAGATCTCAGCATCTTCACTTATTACAATCCAGAATTTATTTCATACTAAAGTTCTTATTGAGAATTAACAGAGATGTTGATGTTTTATTGAATAAAATAATAAAGTTTGAAGTCACCATTCTGGTGGTCAGTGCTTGCTTTAGTTGGGCTCTTGATCCTTGACTCTTTAACACTATTATTTCTCTGGTTGCTTTAACTGTGTGTTTCTGATGCATGTTTGTTATAGCAAAAAAGAAAAATGAAAAATTCAGATCAGGTGGTGTTGGTCACTTTTTAAGTAATGGCATGCTGTAGTCATCATAAACTGGTCTGTTTCAGTGATGCGATGACAAGGTAAAAAGCAAATTTTGATAAAAGAGAGAAAAGTTGGGAGGTTGTATCAAAGCATAGCTCAGTAGCTTAGTACGTGTAAGATACATAAATGTAAAGGGTTTTTTTTTCAGTTTTGCACCCTGTTTTGTCACACTTCTAAAGAATCAGTGATTATCTAAAACTAGCACATAGAAGATTAGAGAAAATCTTTCTCAAACAAAATCGAGCATTACATTTTCTGATATGGAAAAATTCACATATTAATTCACAAGTTCTTAAAAAACAGAGAACATGGAGGGTTAGCTAAATTAACTCTCTTACGAAATACACCATTACAACATTTTTCTGATGTGTTAATATGGAAATATGATCCCAGGAACTTCAACTGTATGTGCTGACAGAGCATATGGCGGTGTCATAACTTTATTAATGCGAAGTTCCTTGGAACGTATTTCCATATCAACACATCAGAAATACACCGACACACACACACACACTTTAGTTGTTTTTTGTTGAAAGGAATAGCTGTGCTGTTCTCTGCTTTTCAACCAAATCATTTGCACACTAGCGTTTTCTTTTTTTACAGTTTTTCTCGATTGCTTAAACACTATAACCAGGCTTTTGAACTAAAATTTCAAAACCATAATGCCATTTATCAAAAAAGCACACCCATTTCCCTAAAGTATAAACACTATACCTCTGTTCTGACACATGAATCAGATTTGTTGAACTGTCACTGCAAAACTCTAGACACAAATCCCTTCATTTCTAATTGCCTACACCATGTTGTCATTTAGAAAGCACTAGCATTCAATACTGTTCACTCAAGTCAGCATAGCTTGAGCTCAATTAGCACACAGTTACCCACGTGGAAACACTAAGAGTGCGTTCACACTTGTCATGTTTGGTTCGATTAAAATTAACCCTGGTGCGATTGCTCGGTTAGTGCGGTTAATTTGAACATATGTGAACGCTGCCATCTGAACCCTGGTGCACACCAAACAAGCGGACCGAGACTGCTGAAAAAATGGATTTCAGTCTGCTTCCAAACGAACTCTGGTGCGGTTCGAATGATATATGAACGCAACACGGACCAAAGACATGTAAACGAACCAAAAACAGGAAGACGAGACCCTAAAAAGGACAGAATCCTCATGCATGTCGGTTTTTCTTGTCATAGTCGAGATTTTGCCCATCACAGGCATTAGACGCGCGTCTCCACGCAGCAGATCGTGTGTGTGTGTGACGGATGGATTCCCGCCGCTGTTTTGACTACTTTACACATTTTATAAGCTCTTCACGAGTTCCCAGCTGGCCAAAATACCATCATATTCAGGCTACGCACACACAACGAGCGCATTTACTTCAGCACACAGCACTGTTTTGGATGTTCGGTAGTTCCGTCTCAAAATAGGCAATACGTCATAAAATCCGACCAATCACATTGTGAATGTATCCCCATGCCTTTAGGTTCAGTATCTTTTGGTTCGGTGATAAAATTGCCAATCTGAACGCTAATCGGACCAGGACTAAATGTTTTTTTTTTCTTCTTTGGTCCGGACCAAATGAACCAAACGAACCGAACTACAAGTGTGAACGCACCCTAAGAGACAAAACTTATCACACACCAATCAGAACCTTCAATAGAGAAATAAAAGAGCCAGAGTCAGTTCATTCAGTTTTGGAACAATGGATCCAGAGAGATGTGATTGAAAAGGTCGAGGACACCAGAGAGAAGGAGGAGGAGGAAGAGGATGAGCAATAGCAGTAAGGAGTGGAGGAAGAGGTGAAGGAAGAGGAAGAGGAGGAGGACGAGGATGAGGGGCAAGGAGACAAGGAGTCTCAGATGAAATTCGTGCCACTAGTTGTCGACCATGTCCTTTTCCATGGTATGACTATGAGGGAGGCTGGGCAATGAGTTCAGCCAAACTTAAGTTGCTTCACCATCGCCTCGATCATAAGAATCTTCAGGGAGTGAAACAGGTAGGTGTACCTCAGTGTACTCTGCTGTACTCTGTTACAACACATGCATCAAAGTGCCTTACATACAGATAGAGTTTCTGTCTGCTTCCATTTTGTAAAAAGGATGTGTTGCAGTTACAGTAATCAGTACTTCTATTTTTGTAGGACACAGAGATAATGGAATGGAAGAAGCCTGACTAGACATTTCAGCTGATGCGTGCCAGGGGTGGATCAAGCATGCAAGAGGATTTTCCCCCCGCTGTCTGGATAGGGCCAGTACAGCCTGTGATGTTGACAAGATTCTCTGGCCTGTCCCAGACCAAAGATGTGATGCTGGGGCAGAATATTTTTTGTTGTTGTTTGGTGTATTGTACTGTACAGTACATTAATTCCATTTGATAGACTTGCCTTTTAAGTTATCTGTACTTAAACATTTAAGTTAATTCAATGAAAAGACCTCATTAGTTCAACTCTATTAAATTGAGTTGTCAATTTCCCCATTACTCAACTGAACTGAGAGAATCACTTTCCACAAATCATTTGAGTAGTTTAAACGTAATAGGGTTGTTATATGTACTTAAACATTTAAGTTAATTCAATAAAAGGACCACATTAGGTCAACTAAATTCAATTGAGTTGTCAATTGACAACTCAATTGAACGAAATGACAAGATGGCGCCGCGCATGGCAGCCTCAGTGCTTAGCTCTTCAGTGTTTGTTCAGTTTTTGTTAGTTTTTCCTGTTTTTTGTTTTTCAAACACCATCAGTTTTACCAGGGATGAACTGCTGAACATTCGGCAGTACACACCACAAAATCTTTTACCGGATTTCGATTATTCAGACGTTTTGTTGAATGTTGTAGTCGGCGGAGCGGCAGCGCTGTTAAGACGCTTCAGGGCGCGCAGACGGGGGAAGCGCGCCGGGGCTCTCGTGAAGCTCAGACAGCGCGGATTAAGAATGCCGCTCCCCAGCATCCATCTGGCGAATCTCCACTCTCTGCCCAACAAAACGGACGAACTCCTTCTGCTCTCCCGGACAAATAAGGATTTTTCGAACTCGGCTGCTCTGTGCTTCACGGAAACCTGGCTGAACGACGCCATTCCGGACAGCGTGTTAAGTCTGCCTGGCTTTCAGCTGTTTAGATCAGATCGCGGCGGCGGGACGTGCTTTTACATCAACGAAAGGTGGTGTTCAGATGTAACTGTGTTAAAGAAGATGTGCTGTCCCGATTTTGAAACACTCTTCATTAACTGCAAGCCGTTCTATTCGCCGCGAGAGTTTTGCTCGTTCATTCTGGTGAGCGTCTACATTCCTCCGCAAGCGCACGTGAGCTCGGCTTTACAGATACTCGCTGATATGATCACAGAGAGCGAGCAACAACACCCGGACTCTGTTTTAATCATTCTCGGGGACTTTAATAAAGCCGTTCTCTCACGTGAACTTCCAAAATACAGACAGCATGTTACTTGTCCCACCAGAGACAGCAATACACTGGATCACTGTTACACAGCAATAAAGGATGCATATCACTCTGTCCCACGGGCAGCTTTGGGGCTCTCCGATCACTGTCTAGTTCATCTCATACCGACCTACAGGCAGAAACTGAAATCAGCTAAACCTGTAGCAAAGACTGTAAAGAGATGGACCATCGAAACAGAGCAGGCTTTACAATCCTGTTTCAAATGAACTGATTGGAGTGTTTTTGAAGCTGCTGCCACCGATCTGGACGAGCTCACAGAGACTGTTACATCATATATCAGTTTCTGTGAAGATTTGTGCATTCCTACAAAGACTCATTTCACTTACAACAATGACAAACCTGGTTCACTGCAAAACTCAGCCAGCTCCGTCAGGCCAAAGAAGATGCTCGCAGAAAAGGGGACAGAGTCTTGTACAAACAGGCCAAATACATACTGGAAAAGGAGATTAGAGTGGCAAAGAGGAATTATTCTGATAAACTTCGGAATCAGTTCTCTTCTAATGACACAGCTTCAGTGTGGAAAGGTCTGAAAGACATCACCAATTACAAGACACCATCCCCCAGCTCTGTGGCAAATCAACACCTGGCAGACGATCTGAACGAGTTTTTTTGCAGTTTTGAGAAATCACCATTAACACCTCCAACAACCCCCCTCTCCCCCACACCTACAATTCAGTTCAGTGAAGATGATGTGCGCCAGGTCTTCAGAAAGAACAAGAGAAGAAATGCACCAGGCCCAGACAGCGTTTCACCAGCCTGTCTGAAAACCTGCGCTGACCAGCTGGCCCCCATCTTCACCCAGATCTTTAACAGATCACTGGAGCTGTGCGAAGTCCCCTCATGCTTCAAACGCTCCACCATCATCCCCGTCCCAAAGAAACCCAAAATTACTGGTCTTAATGACTACAGACCTGTGGCTCTAACGTCTGTGGCCATGAAGTCATTTGAAAGACTGGTTCTGGCTTATCTGAAGGACATCACTGGACCCTTACTGGACCCCCTGCAGTTTGCTTACCGAGCAAACAGGTCTGTGGATGATGCAGTCAATATGGGACTGCATTATGTTCTCCAGCATCTGGACAGACCAGGGACTTATGTGAGGATCCTGTTTGTGGACTTCAGCTCTGCTTTTAACACCATCATCCCATCACTCCTCCAGCCCAAACTAACTCAGCTCTCCGTGCCCACCTCTGTCTGTCAGTGGATCACCAGCTTCCTGACAGACAGGCAGCAGCTAGTGAGGCTGGGAAAATTCTCATCCAGCACCCGCACCATCAGCACCGGCGCCCCTCAGGGCTGTGTCCTCTCCCCACTGCTCTTCTCCCTCTACACCAACGACTGCACCTCTAAAGACCCCTCTGTCAAGCTCCTGAAGTTTGCGGACGACACCACAGTCATCGGCCTCATCCGGGACGGAGACGAGTCTGCTTACAGACTGGAGGTTGAACAGCTGGCTGTCTGGTGCAGTCTTAACAACCTGGAGCTCAACACGCTCAAGACAGTGGAGATGATCGTGGACTTCAGGAGAAACCCCCCTGCTCTCCCCCCACTCACCATCATGAACAGCACTGTGACTGCAGTGGAGTCATTCAGGTTCCTGGGCACCACCATCTCACAGGACCTGAAGTGGGACATTCACATTGACTCCACTGTGAAAAAGGCCCAGCAGAGGTTGTACTTCCTTCGCCAGCTGAGGAAGTTCAACCTGCCACAAGAGCTGCTGAAACAGTTCTACTCTGCCATCATTGAATCCATCATTGAATCCATCCTCTGCACTTCAATTACCGTCTGGTTCAGCTCTTTTTTAATTAATTTTTTTAACTGCCTATTTTGGGGCATCATTAACTATGCACCTTATTACTGTTACGTAACAGTCGGTGTTATGTTGAGATTTGCCTGTTTTCCAGAGGTCTTTTAAACAAATGAGATTTACACAAGAAGTAGGAAACAATGGAGTTTGAAACTCAATGTATGTCTTTTCCATGTACTGAACTCTTGTTATTCAACTATGCCAAGTAAAATTAAATTTTTGAATCTAGGGCACCTTTAAATGCTATATGAGTGGAAGGTACCTAAAAAACTTGCATAGATGTATAGTATAAACAATTGTATTTGACTTGCTTTGTTTATGAGGATGTGAAAAACAGAAACAAGTGTAAAATATGTGTGGGAGAAAATTAAGTTCAGTGAACTCAATGTTTGTAACCAACAACAAAGGTTAGCAACAGGGCACATGGGGGTGAAGAGAAAGTGTTAGAACCACAAGTGGAGGTTGAAGTAAGGAAGGCTGCAGTAAAGAAGGGGAAAAGTGCTAGAAGAAGACAACAGCATAGGTGACAGCAGAAGGACACCAAGATGGTTCAACAGGATCTACGAAGGCTGATACTACAACAGGAAGACTAGATCATACAGGACATAGAGGAGTTGGTAGGGGAAATGAACTTGGAAATCCCCCAAAAAAGAAGTATAAAAAGACTGAGGAGTGAAGCACTCCTCAGATGCTGCCTGCATTAAGTGTGAAGGACATCTGATACGCTATCGACGGACACTTAGCTTCATCTCCAATATTGCTGGTTAGAGTTTGACTTTAGAGCTTTTAGTTTAGCTGATTTTAAGTTTTATTTTATTTTGCATTAACTGTTTTGTATTGTAACTAATAAAATAAGTGATTTCATTGTTACTATTGCCTTCCGTGAGACTTAAATTATAACTACAAAACTGAGCCTCGAAAAAGAACAACCACAAGAGAGTCTTCTACGTCACTCCTAAAGAGCTTCAACCTGCGGGCGGGTGAGTACTTTATGGTTTAGGCTAGATTTGACTAACCTTACACTACCTGACTAATCATAGGGTTAAAGGCGTAAGACAAAAAGGTCACACCGAAGAACATCACGCATCAAGCGTGTACGGTTGAGCTTCTGGTTATGTTCGCTGATCAATATTTATATGTGAATAAAAGCATAAATTAAATCTGTTTATCATATAAAGCGATCGTATCTCTTCAGAAAATCTGGACTAACTCAAGTAGTTTTTGAGATCTCTTTATGAACTTTTTGAAGCGTCAAAGCGGTAGCTGCATAGCTGTCAACGGAGGGACAGAA
The DNA here is from genome assembly GCA_003731715.1 of Anabarilius grahami. NCBI lineage: Eukaryota > Metazoa > Chordata > Actinopteri > Cypriniformes > Xenocyprididae > Anabarilius > Anabarilius grahami. The sequence goes on along the minus strand of RJVU01061969.1, from coordinate 72,924 downwards.
ATCACTCAGATTTTATTATTTGTGTTCCGAAGATGAACGAAAGTGTTATGGGTTTGAAACAACATGAGGGTGAGTAAATGATGACATTTTCATTTTTGGGTGAACTAACCCTGTAATAAATAGTCTCTTTATTGAGACATGTTCTTTAAAACCCTTTTTAAAATTTCCACCCTCATGCAGGAAGGGAACATAACAAAATACAAAATAATCAAAAGTCAAATAATCCAAATCAAATCAAAATGATCAACTCCAAATGATACAAGCAATTAACTCAACATAATGAGACCAATTAAATTAAAACTGTAGCAATCTGTTACAAATACACAAAAATACTAAATTAATTAAATCACATACATTACTTCCAAATCGATTCACCACCAATAATAATGATAATAATAATTGTAATAAACCCTTGTGTGGTGCCGAGGAATCCAATGTCTAACCTTGATTTCGTTCTTCTGAACTTTTACTGAATCTTTCAGTGAACTGTTTAACAACTGTTCAGCAGCAGAGCCAAACACACAAACAAACACTCAAGACACTCCCCACACCATTAACATCATCCCGTTACATCTCAGAAGAGGAGGGTTAAACAACAAACAGCATTACCAGCTTCACTTATTACTAACTAGATTACTTGCACAAAGGTTCTTATTGAGAATTAACACATGTATATGGATGATAATAATAAAGTTTGATGTCACCATCATTGTGAACAGTGTTTGCTTTAGTTGGGCTCTTGACCTTGACTTATAATGTTAGTGTTTCTTTGAATGTTGTAGCTCAGTGTTTATAAAACATGGTATCATGTTTATGTTTATTGTATTATGATATCATCAAAAATCCATGAGTTTCAGCCCAAAGATTTTGACTGATCAAAAGTATGGCTTATTATTAAACTCAACTGAACATTGTTTAATAAACACTGAAACTAAAGCTTAGATCATATATATCTTCAAAAAAATATTAGTCAAAACACGTCCTCACTTTTTGAGCTGGTAAATGATCTAGACACAGAGACATCAAGAATCAGCGTATAAATCTCAACAATGGTGACGTTCATGCTGCAATGCATGCTGGCAGCCATCATAGTTTTACTCATCCATGGCAGCATGCATTGCAGCATGAAGCATGTCACTGTTGTTGAGATTTACAGGCTGATTCCTGATGTCTCTGTGTCTAGACATACCAATTAAATGCCAAATATGCTTAAAAAAAAGTGGTTCATAAAAGGGTTCGTTTCTCGAGGCTTCACTTGCTCACAGTACCACCTAGCGGTCAAAGAATATAAAACAATCAGAAAGGTTATTACAGATGATCTGATGTGATCTGTGATACACTGTATTTTGCGCCAGTTAAGACTTAGAAACAACAATGAAGAAAAAATCAATTTCCCCGTAGACTTATCTGTTTATATGATTATAATGTGTATTTACACTGATTGTATAACATAATTGTGTAATAAATGTATTGGCTTGAAATGAATGGGGCAATCAAATGTGAGTAGCCTAAATCAATTTTTTGGTCATAATAGGCAGGAGGGGTGATATTATTATTCTATAACCACACATACAGTAATTCACATTTTTTTTACAGAAAATGTACTGTATTTTTTCTGTTTTCTTAAATTACAAACAAATGTATGTAAAATTACAAAAATAATTAGTAATTAAACGGTATAAAACAGTTAAATGATAAAACGGTCAAATGAATGGAAGCCAAAAAACCCTGTAGAATTATATTAAAATATCCTAATTTAAATTAACTGAAAACCACTGTTATTTTACAGGTATTTCCTGAATTATTACAATCAAATACCTTCAATCATTAAAATCCTAAAAAAAAAAAGTCAATGACTGACAGCAGCGGCTGCCAAACAAAAAACATAAAATTAAAGTAAATTATTCTAATTTAAATAAAGTGCAAAAAACTTTAACAAAAATTTTCTTTAAATGTTAAAAACACTTATTTTACAGGTATTTCCTGATTTGATTCAAATGACTGGCAACAACAGAACTTAAACACTAACAGATCTCTCAAGATCTCAGCACTTATTACAGTCCAGACTTTATTTCTTTTATACAAAGGTTTTTATTGGGAATTAACAAAGATTTAGATGTTGATGTCTTACTGAAAAAAAAAGTTTGAAGTCACTGTTATGGAAGTAAGCGTTTGCTTTAGTTGTGCTCTTGACCCTTGACTTTTCCATGTTAATATTCTCTGCTTTAACTATGTATTTCTAATGCATGGCCTCCTAATCATCATCCCCATACCGTCGCATCATCCAGGTGGAGGCTGCATGGTCGCGCCTCGCATTGTTACGATAATTTTTTTTTGTTGACCAGTGCAAAGGCTGTCCTCTATTGCCAAATCATACACAAATGTCACATACGGTAGATTTGTGAATATTATTACAGCCAATGTGGCTGTCTGCACACAGTTACCTGGGGTGTGAAGTTCCTGGGATCATATTTCGATATGGATTTCGTTTTATAATGATTTTATCTAGCCCTCCACCTTCTCGATTTTTTAGGAACTTATGAATTTATATGACGGAGACAAAATGTTTTGTGTGCGCAGACAGGTAGGCTACCTGGGGTGTGAAGTTCCTGGGATCATATTTCCATATCAACACATCACAAAATTTTATAATGCTGGATTTCGTTTAAGAAAGATTTAATCTAGCCTTCTACATTCTCGTTTTTTGAGAATTTTTAAAATAATAAAGTACACCTCGAATATGCTCTGACGGCACAAACAGTTGCTTGTTATGCCATTTTATTACTTTATTAGAATTTGCAACAGATTAAAGATATTTTGGCTACATCGCTTAACTTATTGACTAAAATATCTAAAGCGAGCACGTAGACTAGATAAATTAATTCTCCATTGAAATCCAGCAATACAGCAGTTCCTGATGTGTTGATATGGAAATATGATCCCCGCCCCTCAAGAAACTGTTTAACAAAATCTTATAAAAAGCGAGCACGTACCCACAGAAGGCGACGTTCTCGTGACCTTGCAACTTTCCCTAAAAGTTCTGTAAATGTGACGAAAATTCTGAACCTTTACAGAACATTAGGGATGTTCCTAAAGCGTCCTCTTTTGGTAATGAAAGTGCTGCAGTTCAAGGTTCCTTATGACTTTAGGTTAGGGGGACGTGGTTATTTTATGGTCACATAAGAACGTTACAAAGAGGACATTTGGGAAGTTAACTGAACATAGTAATAGTCCCCTAAACATTCCCAGAACGTTGAATGTTCCCTGAAGGTCCACATCGTGACCGTCTCGGAACGCACTGGGAACGTTACTAGAAGTTGTCCTTAACACCAGTGGGGACGTTCTGAGAATGTTCTGAGAACGTAAAATTTCTAGGGGGGTAACCTGTCACCTGATAACGCTCCCAGAACGTTCAGAGACGGTCTGTATTTTGCCATGGTATGGCATTGTAAAGTTTCCCTCTTTTAATACTAAAATGGAGCATGAAAAACACAACAATGCCCCCTTGTGGCCAGAGTAAGCTATTGCACATGATTTGCATCAATTTATTATAAAATACAGTAACTCTTAGTAACAGTAACAAATTCAATCTGCTTATGTGTAATGAAGACTGCAGTTAACCTCATTACCAGTCTGTCACTGCAGGAGAAGTCTTTCTTCTTTTTCCCCGGAGCCCAGTTAGCAGGACGTCCTGCTGCATCTGTAAAATGAGGGGAAACCATAACTGAGCATATGTTATTGGGTCATTTTGGGCTGTGATGAAAAAAAAAGAAGAAGATAAAATTGTTGTTAAAACAATGTTTTCTGGTTGCACTTTATTTCAAGTGTGGGTATCTGCAGGTTGGAGTAATGGGTTAAAGGAAGTGGGCGTTTGAACAGTCTGTTAGAGTGTGGGGTAGGGTTAGGAGTGTACTTACCTATGAAAGTACCCCGTAATATAAACTACATGAGTTTACGTTAGGTTTATGTGGAAGAATAATAAAAAGGCTGCCAAATAAAAAATACCATTAAACTACTCTTTAGTTCCATGAAATTGGCCTCAAATCAAAGTACTGAGACTTGAATTGAATTGAGCTCACCTCCAACATAGAAGCTCTGTGACACGTCTATAGTCACTCCACCATTTGCCTGCAAAAACATAACGGTGTCTTAAAGGTGCAATAAGCGATTTCTAAGAAACGCTGCTGAAAGTGGATTGGACCGAGTACCAAAACACACTAGTAGCCAATCATCAGTAAGGGGGTGGAGCTATCAAGGGTTGTGATTCTTTTGGGTAGGGGCATTTCTCAGAAATCACTTACTGTACCTTTTATATACACAGGCTACTGTAACCAAACTTGCTGCTTGTTGTATGTAAGTAAAGCAAATGATACAACTTTATGCTGCGTTCACACGAACGTGAATCGCGCGTCAAATTCGCGTCTAGTTGGACGCTTGAACATTTTGAGTTTACTCGCTTCATTCGCGCGTGACATTCGCTTCAATTCTTCAATTCAATTCAACAGACGCAAATTCGCCTCATGAAAGGGGCTCTCCCGCTCCTTTATGTGTCCCAGACTCTTCCACTTCTTTCTGCACACTTCTTCTGAAACACAACTCGTCCGCGGGAAAATAGTTGTAAATTACAGCGAATAAGATCAATTGCCAGCTTTAGCTAGCTTCTTAATATGTATATATAGCTCAAATTGAGTAAAGACTGTTTTTTATAACCAGATTGTCCGACCTCCCATGACGCTTTGCGCGAATTATGGGAGTAACTTCCGTTAAGATGTAAACAGTCAGTGAAAGGCTCACTCTATGAACGCAATAATGCATTTTATTTTTAAACTGGGTACAATGAGATGACATTATCTACTCACCTTTCAACCAACGTACATTAAAAGGTCATTTAAAATTGTAAAAGCATCAAGGTACTTTCAGCAGGCCATGAAAAAGCGTGATTCTTTCCACAGCAATAACGGACGGGTTAAATATAACTGTAGTGATATGTATTATGTAATATGTAATTATGTAATATATATATGCGTTGCCTTAATACAAATTTTCATAAACTTCAGCACACGCGCGTGATACTATAAGTGATTTTCATCATTTTTACAGATAATAAATTGTATTTACCTGTGAAAACAAACCTGGAAAGAGATGTGAGACTTTGAGGAGAAAAACGAGAGATTCTTCGAGCATTCCAGTGAATTATTAATGGTCGTAAATTATATCAGGAGAACAGACCACAAATGTGCAGTATCTGTTGTCCTTTTTCATACCATTACAGTGGTACAGGTATGCAAAGGGACAAAATAAAATAATCACGAGGATAGAAAGCAGCGACTGAAAGAGCTCTTGCCACAGATATTGTTATAACGTCACTTTAAAATACCAAGCGTTACGTTATTCTCATGATGTCTGAAAATAAAACATGAAAGAAAAATTGACAGTTCATTCAGTCAAACTGACGGATAAGCTTTATTTGTAGGGCAACCTTATGATTTGAACCGATTCGTTTCAGTCTTTTTGAATGGAAGTTCCCCAAACCGGAAGTGCAACCCATAATTCGAAACGCAGTAGGCTAGTCAGGAATAAGGTCAATAAAAGTATGAAGATGTACAGCGACGATGATTTTGTCAGCCATTGTTGTTTCGGATTTCTGCTTCAGCTCGCTACGTCACGTCACTACTAGAGCAAGCTCCTGATTGTAACGCGGCGCGAATTTTCGCCAAAGTTCCGATTTTTCAACTCGGGCGACTAGGACGTCAGACGCTCGATTCGCGCGTCAGACGCATGAACGCTCAATTCGCGCCGCGCCATTCGCGCGTCAACGGCCGATTCGCCCCGCGCTAGTATGAGGGGTGATTTCAACAAAATTTGATGATTGCTAAGCAAACAGAGAGGAGATCACGTGTATACGCACGCCAGCCGCCTGGCCAAAATTCCATAGTATTCAGGCGTCAGACGTAAAATATGAGACGTTAGACGTCACGGTCACGTGTTGGAGCTGCACTCAAAGTGCGCGGCGGCGATGGCAGTGACGTAGTTGAGTATGGCGTTCGGACGAGGTCTAAAATATGACGTTGCAACATGCACTCGTCTCACTGAACGTCTCACTGACGTCTTCATTTTTTGCTATTAATATCATTAATTTTAAGACGCAGATGAGGCGTAGACGTCACGCAGACGTCACGTAAATCACGTGTGGCAGTGAAGTGTCGAGTCAGACATTCACGCGTGATTCACGTGTAGCAGTGAAGTTATTTATTTATTTTTTTGCTAACACGTATCAGAACACGGTCCTCACACGGCTCAGTGCAGTGTGTGAGCCAGTGCACTATGGGGTTCTGATGAGCTCTTTAATATGAAGTTGCAACATGCACTCGTCTCACTGAACGTCACGTCTGCGTCTGCCGAACGTGACGTCTGCGTCTGCCACATTACAGTTCGACTGCCTGGACGTGATGTCTACGTGACGTCTGCGTTTGCTGCAAGGGTTTCCAGCACATTCCATACACTAATTTGAGCTTTATTATACCTATTCATTCTCTATTATTGTTTACACTTATCCTCATTGGAAATAATATTTAACATTTTCAAGTCCATTCATTATTTTTAGCATGCAAGCCACCCATGCAGCTTTGTTACTACAAAGTGCCTACTTTCAATTTTATGATAAAATATATAGGCCTAGAATAAAAGTGTTTTTACGCTCTTTAATTTGAGACAATTCGCCAGGATGAATCAATGACGTTTTCCTCTAATATTTGCAGCAAGAAATAAACATGAATATTTGAATGCATGGTAAAAAAATCTGAACAATTTTTATACGAACCACTGTCTCGTGCAATTTATCAGTCAGTTTCAAAAAACGTGGCACTAATGCCGCTGTGTGATATTTGTACTGAAAGAAAACAATTTTCGCACAGCGGCCAAAAGAAAAAAATGAATAAAAAAAATAAATAATAAAAAAATTGTGAGGGGATATTTGAATTATTTGTTAATAAACTAGTGTTTTCTGATTGTCACAAAGATGAATTTGACGATCTTGACTCATCTCATCAACTGGACGCCCTTTAGATAAAAATGCTTCTTTACGGATTAAATAGGCTAATAAGAGTTTGTTTTCGATTTGAATTATTTCGTATTAAAGTAGTAATTTAAAGCATTTTATAGATATTTTTATCATCTATGAGGCAACTATTCACTTAGTCTCGGTTCATTTTTGTGAAGACTTCCTTCTTAAGCCAGAGACGCGAAATGCGCATTCTGTTTGTTTTTTTATATTTATTTATTTATTTATTTATTTTAATCAATAGCGCACATTTATCTAGGGTAAACATTTTTTTAAATTAGTATGGTAAAATGCATGACATGTTTTTTTTTTTCTTTCTCATCCATAAATATTATTTTATGCAAGTCATGTTGATTTGTGAAGAAGGCTAAATTGATCAAACATATGCTCATTGCGCTTCCTGCAGCTGGCCGCTCGGTTGTTCCTTAAAAAAAAAAACTTGATTTTAACAAACATAGAATGTTCCCAAAATATTTCTAAATTAACTAAAGAAACGAAAAGAAATTGACCACCTTACCATTAAAAAACAAAACTGAAATATTGTAATGGCTGCACATCAGCTGTGTTTGGGAAAGAGAGAGAGAGAGAAAGACAGACTCAGCTTAAATATAGTCTGATTATGGTTATGGCTAAAAATCCCAGAAAATATCGAGATATCATTTTTGTCTCTATCGCACACCTTTATATAGCCTATTTAATTAATCTTTGCTTGTTTGGTACACAATCCACTGATCATAAAGCTTAAAAAAAAACTTATTTTAGGTTTTCTCAACGATATCTGGTTGTCCTGCATCTTCAATAAACAAGTTAAAGTTAGTCCATAATGCAGCTGCTAGAATTCTTGCCAGTAGTTTTTACTTCTATTCATGACTTCTTTGTTAACTTATCTGTTTTCTTTTCTTCTTGTGGCTACTGAAACTATTTATTTATTTACATACTTATATAAGCACCCAATCATTTATTTTTGTTGTCGGATAAAATGAATTAAACATGGGCCAACGACGCCATCTATTGGTGAGTGAGTGCCAGCGTCGTTGTTTAGCTCTATTTTCATTTCACGCATCATTAACGATTCATTTCACGCAACGATAAGGATCGAGGACACGACAAATAAATAAATAAACAAACAAATAAAATTGGTGAATCATTTATATAAGGTTTTATTTATTTATATATTGAAGGGGCGGGTCTGGTTAATATAGTTATTATAATATTGTTACAATTTAAAATAATGGTTTTCTATTTTAATATACTTTATATTTATTTCTGAGATGCAAAGCTGAGTTCTCAGCATCATTACTCCAGTCTTCTTTGACGCATGATCCTACAATGTCAACGTCGGAAAAAATCGTGCTGCTTAATATTTTTCTGTGATATTTTTACAGGATTGATTGATGAATACTGGCAGATTATTATTCAAAATATAGAAATCTTATCAATTTAACATTATTGCTGAATAAAAGTTAACATTTTATTTTTACAAAAGAAAGGAAAACATGATAAAATAATATTAGAATCCTAATTTATATTTTAAATGTAAAATATAAGAAGAGAGGTGCTTGAAAAACTGAACATTAATCAGGCATAATGCAGTTTTCCATGTATTTTATTATTATTTTACAGCAACAGTCTCAGATCTAGCAGCTGATTGCGATCGATGGGTTGGCCATCAAGCGTGTAGGCTACATTAAAAATGTAAAAAGATAAAAACACAATAACCCCCAAATGTAAAAAATTCCAAAACGGATTTCATAAAACTAAACGACATGAGTATACCTATAAGCAACACAAACTTCGCTAAAACATTGCTTTTAGGCTTTATACTTTTTATGTTATCTTTATACTTTTACAATTTAAAAAAGTAAAAAAAAAAATGTCTAAATTGTTATATATTAATATATGTTTATTTAATATGCACATAATTAATGTATATTGAGTTTGCCGGGAAAAAGTTGCACTAAAAACTGACAAAAAAAAAAGTCAGACAGAGATGTCACGTCCATTGAGAGCAGTGAATGAAGTGCAGGTAAATTGTGCATTATGGGGTTCCGACTATGAGGGGTGATTTAACAAAATTTGATGATTGCTAAGCAAACAGAGAGGAGAACTAACGTGTATACGCACGCCAGCCGCCTGGCCAAAATTCCATAGTATTCAGGCGTCAGACGTAAAATATGAGACGTTAGACGTCACGGTCACGTGTTGGAGCTGCACTCAAAGTGCGCGGCGGCGATGGCGGCGACGTAGTTGAGAAAGTATATTTTTTACTTTGCGTCTGGATAACGTACGTGTGGATAAACGTCTGAATAACATACGTGTGGATAAACGCCTAATTACGTACGTGTGGACTAACGTCTGGATAATGTATGTGTGGATAACATTGATAATGATATTTTAGCTTTATTCCTATTTTGCCCAAAGGAAGCTTTAATTAAGGTGTAAATGTTCGTAAGTTGGAGAAAGCATTACAAATCTGTCTCCCTGATTGCAGCTTGGCCATTCCTCCTGCCACATCAGTTGCACAAGCACCTCATTAACTGCTGACTTTTCTCCGTTTAAAGGACAAACCGGCCATTCCAGCTGAACTAAGGCCTTTACCTCTTAATATGGAAAATAATAATAATAATAATAATAAAATAACAAGCCCAAAAATGCATATACGTGGCAATGGTAACACTGCAAGTGCGCGCTTTACTTGAAGCAGCTAAACAAATAAAAATAATAAAACACAACAGAGACGAGCTCGACGGTCAAACATGTTTTTTTGGGGGGTTTTTTTAAGTGCATGTTTACTTAGAAAAATAATGTAAAAGTGCTGCAATGGCATAAAAAACCTTAAGGTTAGCACAACGAAATAAACAAATATATTGCATGGTTACACACGCTCCTTTGAGATGTGTTGCATTAATTATTAGTAGGCCTAGACTTATTTATTTGTTCTTATGTGCTTGCATTCGATTTGTCTAATGCAATCAATTGAATTATTATATTTAAGCTTTAGTTATATTTTAGGTGATGTTGCTGGGTAAGTGAATTAAGATCAGTGCTCAGTCAAAAAAAAAATGCAAAAAAAAAAAATTACTATGTTGTGTGTGTGCGTGAGGCGCAGGCGCGATCACTTACATTTTCTTATAAAAGCGGGGAAAAAATTTAAATACTCGGAAGTTTATGGTCACATTTATGTAACACATTTCGAATCTGTGAAGGGTTAAATATGCCTATTATTTTTGTACACTCACAATAAAAAGAAAAAATTGCCTGTAAAATAAAGAAAACAAGAATTTCCTTTCTGTGGACTTCTCAAAAATGAACCGAAACTCAGCATATATAGCTTAGTCTATTACTTGTCGCATTTTGTTCCTCTCATTTTGTTAATTTGTTTATTATTTAGGTAAAACAAATTTCGCGCAGATGTTATTTATTCCTTTTATGATTGAATCCTGTTTTTCTCCATTCAGAAGCATTGCAGGTGTCTGAAGATGATGATGATAATGAATCCTCATGTTCTGTTGTTTATTCTGCTTTTTAAAACTAATTAAACCCCTGGGATTTTATTATTGGGTCACATACACGTATCCATTGTAATTTTGTTTAATTCTAATTTTATTTTACCTTGTCGGTTAATGAAAAGATAATGATCTCGTCGGTTGAAAGTCAGGGGGAAAACGAAATGACATTGACAAGGGAACATTTCTAGTTTTCGTTTAGTTTAAGTTTTTGTTATTTTTTTCTTATATTCAGGTTTAATTCGATTAGCATAAATGTTTTAATAGTTTTAGTTTTTGTTAGTTAACTATAATAACCCTGCCTGGGAAAAACATCCACAGAACTGCAGTCAATTTTCCAGCTGTTTAAGCAATGAATATTTACAAATATTCACGAACTATTTATTGCCGTCTGGGACACAATCTCAGGCCGGGAGTCTCAGACTCATCGAAGCCAAATACAGTTATTGATGCTCGGGAAGCTAACAGCAATTTCTTAACGATCAGCATTTCATCTGAAAGAGGTTCACCTGAAAATGTTGTCCAATAGAGGGAATATTTTAAGCTTATATTCCTTATTTTTAAGCTTATCTGTTTCCATACTTTTGAATGTATAACCATTATATTTATTTAACCATGTTCTGACAATATAGTTTTACTGTACATTGACATATGTGAAATGCTTATCCCAAGAATAATTTTTTTAATTTATTCTAATATGCTGCCTTAACTAATAATCCTGTGTATTTCTTTTTTCCAGTATTATATAAGCTATTATAATTTCTATTAAAATATTACATGATTAAAATGTTTGATAATAGGCCATAGCTTGCACTCTGAATTTATCTTTTAATTTCGAATTTGGTCTTTTAATTTAACTGTCTTTAATGCATCATGCATTTTTATTTTAATTTTTTTTATAAAGGATTTCTATGGGGGACAAAACTCTGAAACATGTTTTACTTGGATAATGCTGTCATTATCTTAGCAGTAGTGTTTATGACAGGAGAAATGTGTTGATTAGTTGTCTCTGGTTGTCATTTTAAGTCATTAAGCCCAGGCATTTTCAAGTTAAGCAATAGCACATCTTTTAAAAAAAAATAATAATAATAATTCCTTACATTTATATAGCGCTTTTCTGGGCACTCAAAGCGCTTTACATATAGTAGGGGGAATCTCCTCAACCACCACCAATGTGCAGCATCCACCTGGATGATGCGACGGCAGCCATATTGCGCCAGAACGCCCACCACACACCAGCTGATTGGTGGAGAGGAGACAGAGTGATGAACCAATCAGTGTATGGGGATGATTAGGAGGCCATGATGGACAGAGGCCAATGGGCAAATCTGGCCAGGATGTCGGGGTTACACCCCTACTCTTTTCGAAGGACATCCTAGGATTTTTAATGACCACAGAGAGTCAGGACCTCGGTTTAACGTCTCATCCGAAGGACGGTGCTTTTTGACAGTATAGTGTCCCCGTCACTATACTGGGGCATTAGGACCCACACAGACCACAGGGTGAGCACCCCCTGCTGGCCTCACTAACACCTCTTCCAGCAGCAACCTAGTTTTCCCAGGAGGTCTCCCATCCAGGTACTAACCAGGCTCAGCCCTGCTTAGCTTCAGTGGGCAACCAGTCTTGGGCTACAGGGTGATATGGCTGCTGGCATTTTAATGTCAGTTATTGATTGGCTAATAGTGTAGGTCATGTTTTCGTCAACATATTTAATCAAAATTAGGAATGGAGAAATATTCAGCGATTTTGAGGTGCTAAAATGTTAAATGTGTTTTTTTTCTTTTTGCTCAAAACAAAGCAAATACACTAATTTACAGAACTTCAGACAATTTACAAAATAACAACTGGCAAAAGTTACTTCAGATGTCAAGGCGCAGACGTCACGTAACTTCTCACTTAGCTTCTCAGGCGAGATGGGGGGCGACGAAAGTGTCACGCTTCTTATCACACGTCATTGGTCACGGCAAGGTAGGCGACGATCGACACCACTGATTGCTTAGTTAGCAAGCTAAATAGCAAAACGACACCCCATACGCTAGACGCTTGATCCGCACCATAGGACGTCTAGACGCGCGTTTACATTGACTTAACATGTAGATCAGACGCCCCAGACCCGTTCGGTGTGAACGCAGCATTATAATGCAATTCCTCTAATAGACAACAACAAATAACCACAATAGTGATTCACCTTATCACGCAGATGTTCCCACAAATACAAGGGGCTGTGGAAACAAACACCTGAAAAACACAATTACTATTCGTAAATAAATAAGTTAAGGGAAATACATCTACTACACTAAACTTTCAAACTTGCATTCAAAACTTTCATTCAAAAAGTTAGTAAGGTAATAAATGAATACTTTATGCATTAAATTGATCAAATTGACTGTAAAGACATTTATAATGTTACAAAAAAAAATTATATTCCAAATAAATGCTGTTTTTTTCCTTTGCTTTTGAACCCTGAAAAAAAAATCTATCACAGTTTCCACAAAAATATTAAGCAGCACAACTGTTTTCAACATTGATAATAATTAGTAAGAAAAGTTTCTTGAGCAGTAAATCCGCATATTAGAATGATTTATGAAGGATCATGTGATCATCATTAGATGAACAAACAAAATGAATTTTTTTTTATTTATGGGCGTGCTCCCAGGATGTGCTCTTTATGGGTGAGCCATAGTCATAGCCATTTGACCTTGTTTGTATCTACAGATAAAGGTGAGTGTGTGCATATTGAGTATTAAGTTGCAACTTTTACATAATAGCCACAATTGGGATGGGATGTAAAGTTTAAATTATTTATATCAGAATTTTGTATACAATATAATTATTTTTGTATTTTCCTAAATATATGCAACTTGTTTTTTTTTTCTCTCTCTTCTCATTTTCTGTCTCTGTGTAGGACTGAAAAACAATCGGCATAATTTTTCTGCATGCACAAGCTCTGGTTGAACAAACCCAGTGTTCAGACCCTGTACAACTGATTGTTAGTTAAGAGTGATTGATTTGAATTGACTTACTTAACAGAAGTAGTCCACCATGGCACGTGAACAGGACTACTACACTCTCATGTCTGGGCTGCAGGAGCTTGATTTCCAAGGGAAAGCAGTGCCCAGCGATCTTGTACTAATAGGTGAACATGCCTTTCCACTTGCCATGAATCCAAGAGGTCAGGTGCTGATGGCTGCATCTCATTACGGTCAGGGACGTATAGTGGTGTTGGGGCATGAGGAATACCTAACACGCTTTCCTGGCCTCATAAAGAATGCCGTAATGTGGCTCATGTCATGTACCGGTGATGCCGGCATTGTAGGTATCAAGGGGAGTTTACGTTCAGTAGCTGACAACTTGAACTGCTGCCCTATCAAGACAGAGCTAGGAGACTTTCGGGATGGATTAGCTATATATATCACAGATGCTTACAGTGTCGAGACCTGTGCAAAGGATCTGATTGCCTTCCTCAAAGCTGGAGGTGGTTTGATCATTGCTGGCCAAGCCTGGAATTGGTCTAATGACCATCCACAAGAAAACACTATAAGGAACTTCCCAGGAAACAAGGTGTGCAGTGTTGCAGGAATTTATTTCTCTAAACACCCAAGAGAAGTTGGCAAATTTCCCGTTCCAAGAAATATCCCTAGTTGGCTTGCTGTATCGTAAGTTCACCATACAATTTTTGCTTTTTACCCATTTTTTAACAAACCATGTGTTTCACCATCTGTCTTGTCTTTTTTCAGAATAGGCAAAGACTTCAAAGATGATCTAGAGTTCCTGCTACAAGGTGTGTCCGAGTTTGACACCAAAGGAAGGGATATAGCATGTGAGGTGATGGTGCACGGACCATTAGCATTTCCCATTGCGGTCACTCCGGCTGGAAAAGCATTCATTGCTGGTGCCTATTATGGAAAAGGTCGAGTAATTCTGGTATCCCATGAATGGTACCTGAGCCGGGACTCTCTGTCCACATTCATGATCAATGTTATCAAGTGGCTTGATGAGGGTCGGACGGGTGTTATTGGGATCCTACCCAAACTCAAAGCAGCCCACGTGGTACTGAGCAAATCAGGTTTAGATTGCCAGTTGACTGGCTTCAGAGACGATCTAAGCGTCTACGTCTGCACTTCCTACAGTGATGCACAGTGTGCAGAGATCCAAGAATTTGTTGCTGAAGGAGGAGGTCTTCTGATTGGGGGTCATGCCTGGCATTGGGCCCAGACCCACCCTGGCTGTAATGTGATGACTGAATACCCAGGAAATCGCATTCTTAACAAGATGGGATTGAGCCTCTTAGGCAACACCTTGGGTGGAGGGTTATATAAGGCCCCAGAAATAGAGCGTTGGTGTAGAGAGGGGTACCACTTTCGTAGAATGCTGCAGCGATTTGCTGAACATGTAAGGCAGGGGCAAGAACTGACTGATCATGAACAGGGCTGCTTGAAGCAGCTGGGCTGCGACTGTGCAAATTATCTTTATATGTGTTCTCACGACAGTGCCACCTACACTTCAGTGCTAACACTTCTTACTGACATAGTGAAGAAGGTAGGTGTTCCACAGGTGTCCAGTAACTGTCCTGTTAAGAGTGCCAAAGACAACCTGATGCTCCACATTGGGACTGAGGTATACAAAGTGTCGCCTAATCCTGATGCCCTTCTTCCATACATCATCAAGGACAGACCCGACTTGCCCACTGTGTCTAATGCAAGAGTTCGGATCAGTGCAAACACTGCGGGTACGAAAGGTTTCTTGCCAAATGCAGAAGGAAAATGTTATTCTTTGTTTAAGTTTTACAATTTCTGAGCACTATACAATTACTTGTTTCAGCTTGTGAAGAATGGATAAGCACAGGCTTATATCTTTCTCCTGGTATGAAGACGTTCATAACAATACCTCCAGAGATTGTTGGAAAAAATTGGCAGGTAATCAATAAAGTCAATATACAGAATTCAATACCAAGTCCGTACTGAAATTTAAAAAATGTTACGCTTTGAGCGCTGTTGAGCGGATTTGTAAACACCTCTGATTGGCCATTGTGTTCACGCGCTCAACAGATATGTCTGTGATTAGCTACAATGATCAACGCACGGCAATGCACAGGTAGACGCCTGCTTTAAAACGCTCCATGTGTATCTGTGTAAGTGCTCAGTGAAGAGTGTTACTGATGACTATTTAAAAAAGTTTTGAAGCGTTGATCATTGTAGCCAATCACAGACATATCTGATGAGCGTGTGAACACGGTGGCCAATCAGAGGTGTTTACGAATCCACTCAACAGCGCTCAAAGCGTAACATTTTTTAAATTTCAGTACAGACTTGGTACCGAAGTCGGCACTTTTGACAACACTAATATACATTACATGTCATTCTAGAAACAAATTTATTGCTCATAGGGCTTGGAGAGCATGTTATTAACATGAGGAGATACTCTATATAGGTGCAGCTTGGTTGCCAGACAGATAACATTGGTGGAGCAAATGTCCTGAAACGGGCTCCTGTGGTCTATGAGCGATTCCACTTGGACAAAGAAATGGTCCAGGTCAGGAATCTGTGGGGAGGGCTCATCTACCTAATTGCACCTCCCCAGAGCAAAGTGGATGGGGTGGAAATTGTCGTGCAGGTCTCAATACAGGCTCCATACTTCAAATCTGGTAAGAATTCTGAATTAATATTCTTATTCTTAATTATAATATTCAGTGAGCATCACAGTAAGGTTTCTATTCAGAACATTTAAAGGTATATGGTAAAACTTGTTTTGTCCCTCAGGAGAGACAAGTGTAGCTGACTGGGTGAGCGGGATCCGTTCGGCACCTGCCCCCTGGGCAGAACTTGAGTTTGAGAATATCATCATTACATTAGAATCACAGTTTATAAGGAATCTGGACCGCCCTGATGAGGTGGCTACACTTTGGGATACCATAATGAGAAGCATAGCTGACCTGGCAGCAAGACCTGCCAAGTTCCCCCGCAAGGAGCGGTTTGTTGCGGATGTTCAGATCTCTCACGGTCAGTGGTACTATTGCTGAGATAAAGAACTGTTAACCATCACAATTACAACAGAATCATGGCATTATTATTAATTACATTCACACAATCCTAATGATAACACTGTTCCTCCTATTACCCCCTCAGGTTTCATGCATTCTGGATATCCCATCATGATGCACTCCATCTCTGCCCCAGAACTAATAAACATAGAGGAAGCCTATAAAAGTGGTATTTGGGGACCCATTCATGAGTTGGGTCATAACCAGCAGCGTGGAGTTTGGGAGTTCCCTCCACACACCACTGAGTGCACCTGCAACCTGTGGTCAGTGTACATACATGAGGAAGTGCTGCGATTGAATAGAGCTAATGCTCATCCCGACATGATTCTAGAAAACCGCCAGGCTCGTATCAAGATGTATTGCAATGGCGGTAAGAATTTAAATAGTTGGAGGATGTGGACGGCACTCGAGACTTACCTGCAGGTAAACAGACTGTGAATATTGTTTTAGCAGATTGTTTAAAGGTGCAGGTGATCTGGGAAATGCTAACATTGGCCTGCTAGCATTGAAATTTTAAAATAAGAATGGATTATTTGTGAGCCTTGGAAGTAATGATTTACTCTTTTTTTCAGTTAATTTTTAAAAAGAAATTTGTAATTTAAAAAACAAAACAAAATCATGCAAAATAAATATAAAAATGTTATGTTATGTAATTATTATAAAAAAAATATCATTATATAAATATAAAAAATATATTTATAC
>RJVU01061969.1:39831-55583 GCA_003731715.1 Anabarilius grahami | reverse complement strand
CCTTCCATCATCTCTCTAACTTTTTTCTTTTCTTTTTTTTCAAGCTTCAGGAAAAATTTGGCTGGGATGCTTTTAAGAAAGTTTTTGCTGCCTACCGTGATATGAGTAGAGTGCCAAATAACAATGCAGGCAAGATGAATCTATATGCTGAGACCTTCTCCAAGGTGGTCAACCTGAATCTGTGCCCCTTCTTCAAAGCGTGGGGTTGGCCCATCCAGCCCAGCACAGAAGAGAAGATCTCTCATCTCCCTGAATGGAGTGACCATCCTATGAGCCAGTACGCATAAGAACATCTCAGATAGCTTTTAAAATTTGCAGTGCCAGTTTTAATGTAATTGAGGAGTAAGAGTTATCTGGAGTTTCATGGACATTATTGCATTCATGAGCAATTGATTCATATCAGTGTGAGGCACAAACTTAGAAATATAATTTTAAAAAATCTGAATGTTCTTGTTTTCAATAAAATGTGGCTATAGGGTAAGTGGGTTAAGGTTAAGTACAGTATAACCTGAAAATGCATGTTAAAACACAACATATACATAAAAACTAAAAACTAAACCATGGCCTGGTCCAGTTTAGTGCTGAAGGGGAAAATGTATTTAGGAATTTTTGTTTACAGATCACTTATATGCCCCAGTGGTCTTTTGACTTTATACTGTCTGTGATAGAGGCCTTTCATGGTGTAGGGGCAACAAAGCCCAGTTATTTTTGCTTTCACACAGTTCCTAGATTTTCATTTAGAAAAACAAGAAGAAAAATGTTTTGTACAAGTTTAAATGTGTGGCAGCAAAGAATGATGACTACTGATGACAATGTAGCAGTCGCCTCAATGCTGTATTGTTTTGTATGATAACATGTTCTGCCCCATATATATTTGGAATCATGCAACTGTCAAATTAAAGTGATGCTGGGGCACTCCTGGGTGAAGTATGAAAAATATCACAAACATCTAACATTATAACCAATGTCTCTCTGCATACATATAATACACTCACATAAAGTGACATATACTATAACAAATCTCAACTGCTTGATTGTATATCGTTATTAAATGTAAACTATAATATTGCTCAGCTCATGAATATTTTTATTCTGGTGTCACCATTGTTTTACTGCTTTAATAAGTTCTCTCTTAGGTTTCAGCTATCCTAATTTTAATTTCATGTTCAAATTCAGTTTTATTGTTCAGTGACACACCCAATCAAATCTTGAAATATTGTAAATCTTTATTAAGTTGTATGTACAACAACGTTTTGAAAATTGTTAATGTTTTGGAAATAAAATCTGTCATTTGAATTTCAGTTTCATTTTTAATTTTGTTCAAAATATTGTGATACGTATCGTATTGTGAACCCAGTATCACGATACTAATCAAATCATGAGCTGAATGTATCGTTACACCCCTAGTAAAAAGCCATCAGCCACATGAAAATTAAATGCCACTGCAAAAACAAATGTGCAATTAGCTGTTCATTTGCTATCTTTTTGATATTAGTAAACACCTAAACTTCTAATAAGGCATGTCATTGTCAGCATATCAAATCTGCTCAGTTAGTTGCACTGCATAGGGAGAACCATCCTAAATATCATATATACAGCACTTATTGAACATGCCAAAATTTATCCTTGCAAAACTGCTAATAGAGTTAAAATATTTGCAACATAAAGTAGATTAGAATGACTCAAATATCCCTGACATAGACATCAGGTTTTGTGGCAGCAGGTACACTGTAAAAAATTGCTGTAAAAAAAGCCAAATTTCGACAGTAACATGTTGTTTTCCATTAAAACAGCAATATACTGTAAAAAAAACAATGCATTCTGGGTAATATGTGACGTTTTCGAGAAAGTAGCCTACAGCAATATACCGTGAATTAACAGTGCTCAAATTCGACACTCCTTATTACTTATTCTCTACATTTGTTCACTAATATAGTCCACTTGACAGAGTGAATGAAAACACATGTGAATTCAGATACTGATGAACACCTGCCGTTAACAAGCAGAATCACTGAAGGCAAGAGAAACAACAAGAACAGAAAAATATTAAATCAACTGAAGATAAGACATTAAATCTCTCAAGATCTGATTAAACAACTCCACAAACAGCATTACCAGCTTCACTTATTACTAACCAGACTGACTTTATTTCTGTCAGACGTCTACAGAATTTCTTATTGAGAATTAAAAGAGGCTTAGATGTTGTTTTATTGTTTGTTTCGTTTGACGTTACCATGACGGAGGTCAGCATTTGCTTTAGTTGTGCTCTTGACCCTTGATTGAAGATCTATGTTAATGGCATCATCAACTTGCACCTATTATAAACTTAATAATATCAAGTGATACTATTCAAAGTTATTTTGAAAATCTTTCAGCACTGAGGAACACAGGATTTTTTTGAAGTTTGATGTCCATCACAATGGACATTAGGTCTTAATCAAATTAATTATTAAATTTTTTTTTTTCTGATTTTGTCTTCTATGTTGTGATCATAAGCTGTCATTCAGTTTTTCATTAGTTTTAATGAAAAACAGAAATAGCAAATGTAAAATGAGTGCATACACTGCAACACACACACACACACACAAACTGATGCCCTGATGCTATATGCACACAATCATATATTTATCAAAAACAGCAAGTACACACAACACACTCACAAACACACAGAGAAATATACACACATATTCCCATTCACCCACTACAAATAATAAAAATAATAAAACAAGATTTTTTGAGAATTCATCTTATCATCTTACATTTTCTCTACATTCTTATTGCATTGCTCTTTGTTACAGTGTGTTATTTTCAAAATCTTCAATGCTATAGTTCACATAAGAACATAAGAACAGTATGGTTAAAATATGACAATTTTTTTGTTGCTTAAGCCCTGATGTCCATTGTAGTGGACATGAAAAAAATCTAATAAAAAATAAGTTTGCACAAATCTTTTTTTTTAGACTCATTTATACATTAAAGAAGAGCAAATATCAAGTGGATAAAAATTTTTTTGCTCAGTGGAACATAATTCAGGTCTGAAGGGGTAACGTTTGTACACTGTAAAAAAATCCTAATTTTACAGAAAATAACTGATTTTTTACAGTCATTTTCTTTTCTTTTAAATTATACTCAAACTCTGAAAAATTACAAACAATGTATGTAAATTAACAACTCGGCTGTTATTTTATGTATTATGACATTAATGAAAAAATACAGTAATTCACATATATTTACAGAAAATTTACTGTATTTAAAAGAGTGTTTTGTTCTTTATTTAAATTAGGATATTTTACATTTATTTTACAGACTTTGAGTGGCAGCCTGTTGCTGAAAGTCATTTGACAGTTTTTTTGTTTTGTTTTTTAAGATTATGTTTTGCAGTGAAGGTGTTTTATTGTAATAATTCAGGGAATACCTGTAAAATAACTGTTTTTCTGTAAAAAAAAAAAAGTTAAAAAAAAAGTTTTTTTGCACATAATTTAAATTAGAATATTTTATTTTAATTTTAAGGTTTTTGTTTGGCAGCCGTAGCTGACAGTCATTGACCGTTTTTTTACGATTTATTTTTTTACAGTGTAGCACAAAGATCTGGTACAGTGGAATAAGCTCAGTTTGCAGCTGTTCACTCACTTGTAGCTGTATGTCATTGACATGAACATACTTGGTGGCAGAAGGAACCATCTCATGAAACTAAAGACAGCAAAAAACAAGATAACATCAATCAGTGACTGACTGTGCATTTCTGTGCTTCAATTTTGAAGAATTTCATATTTAAAGTCACTATGAAAAGGAATTTGTGATAGTCTTTTCCTCCCAATGGTAGCATATATCTGAGTGAAAGGGCTTCTCAAATGTGAAAAAATGTAGGGCGGGACTTGATTTTGTCCATGGGGAATTGAATGGATTTTGTGGTTTGCTATTGGTTGATCTCATGGAAGTGACAGGTTGTCCCGCCTTCATTCAAGTAAACACATCATCAGAGAAATGAATTTTCACATTAATTAACCCTCTATGGTACGCAATATGATATCAATGAGGAAAAAAATATTTTTGTTGTTTTTCCTGCTTAAAATTGGACACTTTAACAATATTAATAAACATTTTCATAATTTTTTAATTTATTTAATTTTTATAAGTTTTTTACCTCGAAAACATCAATTTCTTTAACTAGACACTTAAACAAACAAATTTATCTAGTTTTTAATGTATTAAAAGTTTCATATTTACATTTTTTTTCAATTGCTAACATACTTTTGTCCAATCTGTAGTCACATTTTCAAAACTCTAAACACATTTAGCAGAACATCCGTCTTTTGTGGCCATACCATTAACACAATTCATGTTGTTTTCACACAAAATGCAGTCAATTAACACGTTTTTAAAATGCTTTGTAAATGCTTAAACACAACAAGTCAGAAATGAAGACCCAATGATCCAATCTTTAAATATAGGATAAAACCTATACTTCCCTTTCAAGGGAACTCTACGCTGCGTAATCGCTATGGGAACGCCCTACGTGATGTCGTCATGAAGCATGTATGAAATCTGTCCAATCAGGAGACGGAACGTCATAGGCGGGTGACGTCACCGACCAGGAACTATAAAACCCGCCTGAAAACACTGTCATTCAGCTTCTGTGTCTTCAGCAAGCGCTTTGTGTGATACTGTCTGTCTATTTATTGTTGTCTTTGAGAATTGAGTTTGTGAAAATGGCGAGTGAACAACATTACAGGAAGTGTGTGCACCCTTGTCCGCGTTTTATCCCGGACGGGGACACACATGAAATGTGTGTTGTTTGTTTGGGAGCGCAGCATGCCCAGGCAGCTCTCGAGGGAGCTGCTTGTGTGCATTGTGACCAGCTGCCGCTGCGTACGCTGCGCTCCCGCCGAGCCCTCTTTGAGGAGGGTGGCTCGGCTGGCGTTCCTCGAGGCTCGGGTCCCGCTTCTGCTGAGGCAGGGCGGCGCCTTATGTCTTGGAGTTCGCAGATGGATGTAACAGAGGGGTTAGAGACGGGCCCAGCCTTATCTCTGCCCTCACCTGTTGCATCCGCAAGTGTGTCTATTCGGAGGCAGGAAGCACGCGTTGCGGTTTCTTCCGCTCCGGTAGATACGGTCACGTTAATGGCGTCTAGTTCTGAGGAGCTAGATGTTGTTAGCGTGGCCACGGGGGAGTCTGAAGATCCGCCACTTCAGTCTCCCGCCAGCGAGGAGCTTATGGAGGTGCTTTCTCGTGCTGTTGCTAGGTTAAACATCGACTGGCCAGCCGAAAAGCAAGAGCAGGCCGTGAAAAGTAAGCTGGATGAACGCTTTTTGCCATCTTGGTCTGCTCAGCCTCCACGTCGGGCATTACCCTTCTTTCCAGATCTCCACACTGAGGTGTCGAGATCCTGGAAGAAGCCGGTATCCACCCGTGTTTACACACCTCAGACTTCCGTATATAGCAATGTGGCAGGAATGAGGAAACACGGGTATGGGGCGATGCCAAGAGCGGATGAGACGCTTGCGAGCCATCTCTCCCCGCAGGCGGCATCGTCCCTCAAAGCCCCGACGTTGCCCACTAAGCCGCTCAAGACCACTTCAGCGCTAGTGGGCAAAGCGTACTCGGCAGCAGGTCAGGCTGCGGCATGCTTGCATACGATGTCCATCTTGCAAGCATATCAGGCTGATCTGCTGAAGGATTTGGGGGAAAGTGATGAGGTTGGGGCTGATCTGATTCAGGAGTTACGCCTTACTGCCGATCTCGCTCTCCGTGCCACTAAGGAGACAGCTAAGTCTGTCGGTCGTTCGATGTCTTCCTTGGTGGCTACGGAGCGGCACTTGTGGCTTAATCTCTCCGAGATTAAGGACAAGGACAAGGAGTTTCTCCTAGATGCCCCACTAAATCCTTCCAACCTGTTCGGTGATGCTATTTCTTCCGTCACCGACAGGTTCCAAGAGGTGAAGAAACAGTCTGCAGCCCTGCAGCAGTTTCTTCCTCGACGGGCCCAAATTCCCCCTGCTGCCGGGCGAGGGCAGCAGGGACCGAGTACAAGCTCCTCGCAACACAGACAACACCAAAGGGAGAGCGTTGCTACCCGGGGTCCCCCTCCGAGGAGTTGGGAACCGGGTCAGCGCGCTCAGCCGAAGTCCTCGAAGGGCAAGACAGATCTGAGGGCTGTCATTGCCGCTAAGAGGGCTTCGAAGAGATCCTGACGCCAGAAGAACTGTCAGGATTCAGTCATACAGCATTCACCTCATTATACGGTGCCTGTGTGTCTTCGGTGCCCTCAGGGGGGCGCTCTGCCAACCCCGCCGCTATGCCGGGGCGCAGTGCTTCTCCGCGTGTCACCCGAGGGTGGCGCGCTGTCTCTAAATATGAGTCACCCAGTTCAGTTGTTCCCTGCCGGTCCGCCGTTACAGGGCACTGGGCTGGTTGCTCATGTTCCACCAGAGGCCAGCCTCGAGAGGCTGGTTCCCTTAGTAGATTTTTTGTCAGAGTGGAAAAATCTGTCAAAAGTATCTCAGTGGGTCCTGCGAACTATAGAAAAGGGGTATGCGATTCAGTTTCGAACAAGCCCACCCCGATTCAACGGGATTCTAACCACGGTGGTAGATCCCGAGCAGGCTCTGGTGTTGGCACAGGAAGTTCAGACACTCTTGCAAAAAGGAGCAATAGAAAGGGTTCCTCCTCCCAGCAAGGAGTCGGGTTTTTACAGCCGTTATTTCATTGTGCCAAGAAAGACGGGGGATTACGGCCGATTTTAGATCTACGACAACTGAATCGAACAGTAGCAAGGCTCAAGTTCAAAATGCTTACTATAAAGCATGTCGTGTTACAAATCAGATCCGAGGACTGGTTTGTGACGATAGATCTGAAGGACGCGTATTTCCATGTGTCAATCCTCCCGCATCACAGAGAATTCCTGAGGTTTGCTTTCGGGGGCGAAGCATACCAATATCGGGTTCTTCCCTTCGGTCTAGCGCTGTCACCCCGTACTTTTACAAAATGCATAGATGCGGTTCTAACGCCCTTGCGTATGCAGGGCATCCGCATTCTGAATTACATCGACGATTGGTTGATTCTCGCTCAATCAGAGCAGATGGCGGTTCAACATCGAGGTGTTGTTCTCGCTCATATGGAAAAGTTGGGGTTGAGACTAAACGCGAAGAAAAGTGTTCTTTCTCCAGTACAGAGAATCACTTATCTGGGCGTGATATGGGACTCGGTGATTATGAGAGCCCGTTTATCTCCGGCTCGAATAACATCAATCCTCAATACAGTCTCGGACATAAAGCTAGGCCAGTCACTCACTGTAAAACAGTTTCAAAAACTGTTGGGTCTGATGGCAGCAGCATCCAACGTTATACCTTGGGGCTTGCTGAACATGAGACCCTTACAGTGGTGGCTCAAAACCAAGGGGTTCTCACCGAGGGGGAATCCATTTCGTATGATCAGAGTCACGCGGCGCTGCTTACGTGCTCTGGCCATATGGAAGCAACCTTGGTTCCTATCCCAGGGACCTGTGCTGGGAGCTCCCAGTCGTCGCGTCACGCTAACGACGGATGCATCCCTCACGGGTTGGGGAGCGATCATGAGTGGTCGCTCAACATGGGGTCTGTGGCAGGACCATCGTCTCACATGGCACATAAATTGTCTGGAAATGATGGCGGTATGTCTAGCACTGAGATACTTCCTCCCAGATCTCAGGGACAAACATGTGTTAGTTCGTTCAGACAACACATCAGTAGTCTCGTATATAAACCGACAGGGGGGTCTGAGATCACGCCCGCTTTACAAGCTGGCGAATCAGATCCTCCTGTGGTCCCAGGGGAAACTGGGCTGGATGCTATGGTACAGCCGTGCTATGGTTAAAGAAAAAAATAAAAAAAATAGAATTGTGAGATAAAAAGTCACAATTACCTTTTATACTTTTTTTATTCTGTGGTGGAAAAAAGCTTCAGCAGTAACCAAAGGCCATGTATGTTGGATTTGTTGTTGATCAATGGCAGCAATTTCATGTTTTCATTTCAGTAAAAGCTTCATGTAAATCTTTTACTACAACGATTCCACTACCACTGTTCCATATATGCAGAATATGTGGTCTGCATAGGGCACTAGCTACCAAAGGGACACCATCCCACCCTCTATGGGCTCCATCAACACCACACACACAACACCAGAAAAAGATTTCAACAGAGGGACCAACAGAAGTCCTGCATAAGGAACACATCTGACCAGTAGCTGCCCTGAGCAATTCTGTTACTTTCTTCTTCTTTTTTTCTACCGCACATTCTATAAAATAATGACTCACTTCTGTTGCCAAGAATGAACACATCAACACTCAACCAAAAATGTAGAATGGCTTGCATTCATTATACTATTACTGCAGTAAAAGGAAACTGAATTATAAAAACAATGAATTTCATATTTTTTCCAGTTAGAACTGAAACATGACACATGAAACTGTTAGTATTTTGACAGTCATTGCACTATGATTGACTATTTGTTCATGTTGGATAGAAAACTAGTGCTATGTTTTGGCAGAACGACTCGATTTTGAATCAGGTTTGCTGTGTTTTGATAGAGTTAGTATGTGTTGAAAAAAGGATTTTAGCATTTTGAAATGTAGAGTTTGTGTTTATATAACAAAATATGGTTTTGGGCAGAAAATTAACTATTTGGCTAATTGTGTGATGTTTGTGTGTTGCTGTGTTAAGAGTTGAGAAAAAGTACTTTAAGTATTGCTAAATGCTTGTTAGCAATTGAAAAAAACTGTAATAAAAAGTAACATTTTATATCCAGCTGTTGCCCTCAGGCAACATTGTACCATAGTGGAACACGAGTATTACTAAACCATCATATCTTTATGTTATTATATCAAGTTATCATATTCATCTTCTCTCTCACCCTCACTCTCTCCCTGATGGATTGTCACTATGATTTCATCTTCCTCATCACAGTATGTCCCCTCATTAACTCCTCATCATCACCCTCATCAACTGCCAGTGCTACCTGTGTTTTATACCTTTTTGAAGTGCTATAGAAAATGTGCAGATCAGAATATATGCAGATATAGTATGTGATTTACTATTCTCATAAGTGCATTACAAAATCATGTGAAAATGGCAACATATTTAGAAAATTCTAACTCTTTTCCTTACAAATATGATACATTTGTATTCAAACCAATTATGCCTGTATGGCCTTATGCGATTCCATTATGGTACAATGTTGCCTTGAGGCATTTTGTCACCAACAAAAAATATGAGTCACTGGCAAGTAAAGAAGTATTTTTAGGAACTTCACATTATATATCATAAAATGTTTTAGAGAAAATAAAAATACTTCTTTACTTGCCAGTGAAGGTGACTCATATTTTTTGTTGGTGATTAAATGGTTACAAACAAGTGATAAAAGCACTTTTCAATGGAGAAAATATGGAGTCATGTGACATGTGCACATGTGCTGAAACAGGACACAAAATGGACCCCTGTTGGTCATGTTTTGGTCTTTTTTGCACTTTTATTGATTAGTATTTGAGGTATTATGTCCTAAATACGTTTGATCAATTAATTGATGCCTTATTTTATTAAAAACAAACTAAAATTGATCATGTTGCCTGTAGGCAACACCGTACCATAGAGGGTTAAAAATAATAATAATGATGTGCATGGATAAATCCTTTATAATAAATACGGCAATATTCCACAAAAAATAAGTATTGTTAATTTTGATTTCATGGTGACCACAGTAAAGACATAAAACTACAGTAAAGACATATACCCTGTTGTTATGCTTTGCTTGTTCCAGACTCGTAGTGAAGTTGAAACACCTGCAGGGGACTCCAGCGTTTTGACTGACATCTACATATCTGTGGAGAAAATCATTGATGGTGCCATTTCAGTTGAAAGACAAAGATAAATAAGCATCTGCTTTGGAAACAGAGGTAAGCACCTTTTTCTAGACTCGGGGTCAGGGTTAGTGTTGTCCACCACTACTCTGATCTACTTGTTGTCTGTGGGTTCTCTGTTGTGTTAGCTATGTCACTCAACTCACCCTGTTCACATATGCATAGCCCTTTGGAATGATGTGTGTCTGGAAAAATGTGGATTTGCCCGCTGCAAAAAATAACAACATAGGGGATATATAATAAAAAATGATCAGCTGGAGGGAGTAAGAAGAAAAAACAAACACTGAAACAAAGCCTCACATCCAGGGAATCCCACTGCTACAATGACTTCCTGTTTGGTAGATGTGAGGGAGGTGTCAGGAGGATCGTAAAGATGCATTTTAGAGTCTAATTTCCTCTGGATAATGATACAAAAACACAAAATATTATCACAGATGCTTAGTACAGTAATGTCCAAAAGTCTAGGGTCAGTAAGATTTTTTAATGTTTTTGAAAGCAGTTTCTTCTGTTCACCAAGACTGCATTTATTTGATCAAAAATACTGTAAAAACAGTAATATTGTGAAATGTTTAAATAAATTTATAAATTTAAAATAACTGTTTTTCTTTTACATATATTTTAAAATGAAATTTATTTCTGTGATGCAAAGATTTCAGCATCATTATTTCAGTCTTCAGTCACATGATCCTTCAGAAATCATTCCAATTTGCTGTTCAAGAAGCATTTCTTATTATTATCAAAGTTGAAAACAGTTGTGCTGTTTAATACTTTTGTGGAAACCATAACACATTTTTTTCAGGATTCTTTGATGAATAGGAAGTAAAAAAAAAAAAAAAGCATTTATTTGAAATACATTTTTGTAACATTATAAATGTATTCAGTGCCAATTTCGAGCAATCTTTACTGAATAATAAAAAAAAATTCTTACTGACCCAAACATTTGAATGGTACGAACTAAGGTACAAAACATAAATAACCATACATGAATACACAAGCAAATGTGTAAGTGAAACAAAAACATCCAAAAAAACAAACAAACAAACAAACAAAAACAGTGGCTTACAGGGTCTAACTCTGGCAAGCTGAACTGAGCAGGTTTCCAGCCCAAGAAGTATTCCTCTGGGGTGTAAAACTGAAGACCAATGTTGAGGGCAAGCTGAAGGCACAAGAGATAGAAGAAAAAGAAGAAGAAGAAGAAGAAGAAGAAGAAGAAGAAGAAGAAAGCCTGTAAAGCTGTATTTTACCAAAAGCTCATACCATTGTAAAGTTTCCCTTTTTTGTTATACTGAAATTTAGCATGAAAAGCACAACAATGCCCCCTTGTGGCCAGAGTAAGCATTACACATTATTTGCATCAATTTATTATAAAATACATTAACTCTTAATAACAGCAACACATTCAATCTGCTTATGTGTAATGAAGACTGCAGTTCACCTCATTACCAGTCTGTCACTGCAGGAGAAGTCTTTCTTCTTTTTCCACGGAGCCCAGTTAGCAGGACGTCCTGCTGCATCTGTAAAATTAGGGGAAACCATAACTGAGCATATGTTATTGGGTCATTTTGCACTGTGCTGAAAAGAAACACACAAAAAAAAGACAAAATTGTTGTTAAAACAATGTTTTCTGGTTGCACTTTATTTCAAGTGTGGGTATCTGCAGGTTGGAGTAATGGGCGAAAGGAAGGTGGCGTTTGAACAGTCTGTTAGAGTGTGGGGTAGGGTTAGGAGTGTACTTACAGTGTACTTACCTATGAAAGTACCCCGTAATATAAACTACATGAGTTTACGTTAGGTTTATGTGGAAGAATAATAAAAAGGCTGCCAAATAAAAGTACCATTAAACTACTCTTTAGTTCCATGAAATTGGCCTCAAATCAAAGTACTGAGACTTGAATTTAATTGAGCTCACCTCCTACATAGAAGCTCTGAGACACGTCTATAGTCACTCCACCATTTGCCTGCAAAAACATAACGGTGTCTTAAAGGTGCAATAAGCGATTTCTGATTTCGGACCGAGCACCAAAACACATTTGTAGCCAGTCATCAGTAAGGGGGCGGAGCTATCAAGGGCTGTGATCCTTTGGGGTTTTTTTGGGTTTGTTTTGGTTATTTTGAATATCAACAGCATTTCTCGGAAATCACTTACTGCACCTTTAATATACACACGCTACTGTAACCAAACTGGCTGCTTGTTGTAAGTAAAGAAAATGATACAACTTTATAATGCAATTCTTCCTTCTCACACAGATGTTCCCACATTCCAATAACAGGCTTTCTGTAAATACCAGGGGCTGTGGAAACAAACACCTGAAAAACACAATGTATTACCATTCGTAAACAAATAAGTTAAGGGAAATACATCTACTACACTCAAAACTTCCATTCAAAAAGTTTGGGGTCAGTAAGGTAATAAATTATTAATTTTATTCTGTAAATTGATCAAATTGACTGTAAAGTCATTTATAATGCTACAAACAAATTCTATTCCAAATAAATGCTGTTTAAAAAAAAAAAAATCTGTCACAGTTTCAATAAAAATATTAAGCAGCACAATTGTTTTCAACATTGATAAAAATTAGTAAGAAAAGTTTCTTGAGCAGCAAATCCGCATATTACAATGATTTATGAAGAATCATGTGATCATCATTATATGAACAAACAAAATGAAAAAGGGAGTATTTATGGGCGTGCTCCCAGGATGTGCTCTATATGGGTGATTAAATATAAATGCAACTTGTTTTTTTCTCTCTCTCTCTTCTCATTTTCTGTCTTTGTGTAGGACTGAAAACCAATCAGTATTATTTTTCTGCATGCACAATCTCTGGTTGAACAAACCCAGTGTTCAGACCCTGTTCATCTGATTGTTAGTTAAGAGTGATTGATTTGAATTGACTTACTAAACAGAAGTAGTCCACCATGGCATGTGAACAGGACTACTAAACTCTCATGGAGAGTCTGCAGGCATGTCTGGGCTGCAGGAGCTTGATTTCCGAGGAAAAGCAGTGCCTAGTGATATTGTACTAATAGGTGAACATGCCTTTCCACTTGCCATAAATCCAAGAGTTCAGGTGCTGATGGCTGCATCTCATTACCGTCAGGGACGTATAGTGGTGTTAGGACATGAGGCATACCTAACACGCTTTCCTGGCCTCATAGAGAATGCCCTAATGTGGCTCATGCCATGTGATGCTGGCATTGTAGGAATCAAGGGGAGTTTACGTTCAAGACAGAGCTAGGAGACTTTCGGGATGGATTAGCTATATATATCACAGATGCTTACAGTGTCGAGACCTGTGCAAAGGATCTGATTGCTTTCCTCAAAGCTGGAGGTGGTTTGAGCATTGCTGGCCAAGCCTGGAGTTGGTCTAATGACCATCCACAAGAAAACGCTATAAGGAACTTCCCAGGAAACAAGGTGTGCAGTGTTGCAGGAATTTATTTCTCTGAACACCCAGGAGAAGTTGGCAAATTTCCTGTTCCAAGAAATATCCCTTCTAGTTGGCTTGCTTTATCGTAAGTTCAGCATACATTTTTGCGTTTTAACCATTCATTAAACCATGCATTTCACCATCTGTCTTGTCTTTTTTTCAGAATAGGCAAAGACTTCAAAGATGATCTAGAGTTCCTGCTACAAGGTGTGTCCGAGTTTGACACCAAAGGAGGGGCTTTAGCATCTGAGGTGATGGTGCACGGACCATTAGCATTTCCCATTGCGGTCACTCCGGGTGGAAAAGCATTGGAAAAGCATTCATTGCTGGTGCCTATTATGGACAAGGTCGAGTAATTCTGGTATCCCATGAAGGCTACCTGGGCCGGGACTCTCTGTCCACATTCATGATCAATGCTATCAAGTGGCTTGATGAGGGTCGGACGGGTGTTATTGGGATCCTACCCAGCCTCAAAGCAGCCCACGCGGTACTGAGCAAATCAGGTTTAAATTGCTAGTTGACTGGCTTCAGAGAAGATCTAAGCGTCTACGTCTGCACTTCCTACAGTGATGCCCAGTGTGCAGAGATCCAAGAATTTGTTGCTGAAGGTGGAGGTCTTCTGATTGGGGGTCATGCCTGGTATTGGGCCCAGACCCACCCTTGCTGTAATGTGATGACCGAATGCCCAGGAAATCACATTCTTAACAAGATGGGATTGAGCCTCTTAGGCAACACCTTACGTGGAGGGTTATATAAGGCCCAAGAAATAGAGCATAGGTGTAGAGAGGGGTACCACTTTCGTAGCATGCTGCAGCGATTTGCTGAACATGTAAGCCTGGGGCAAGAACTGACTGATCATGAACAGGGCTACTTGAAGCAGCTGGGCTGCGATACTGTGCAAATTACCTTAGTATGCGTTCACATGACAGTGCCGCCTACACTTCAGTGCTCGCACTTCTTACTGACATAGTGAAGGAGGTAGGTGTTCCACAGGTGTCCAGTAATTGTCCTGTTGAAAGTGCCAAAGACCACCTGATGCTCCACATTGGGACTGAGGTATACAAAGTGTCGCCTAATCCTGATGCCCTTCTTCCATACATCATCAAGGACAGACCCGACTTGCCCACTGTGTATAATGCAAGAGTTCGGATCAGTGCAAACACTGCGGGTATGAAAGCTTTCTTGCCAAATGCAGAAGGAAAATGTTATTCCTTGTTTAAGTTTTACAATTTCTGAGCACTTTAAAATTACTTGTTTCAGCTTGTGAAGAATGGATAAGCACAGGCTTATATCTTTCTCCTGGTATGAAGACGTTCATAGAAATACCTCCAGAGATCGTTAGGAAAAATTGGCAGGTAATCAATAAAGTCGATATACAGACTTCAATACTAAGTCGGTACTGAAATTTTAAAAATGTGACTTTGAGCGCTGTTGAGCGGATTCGTAAACACCATTCCCAGATAGCAAGCAATGATTGAAACAATGTTAAATCAATGTTCATTTGTCAACGTTACCCGCATTGAATCAATATCACTTTTGCACCCGCAATTAATGTTGAAAAAATGTTGGAATTTCAACAAAAAATCAATTGTAATGGCATTGAATCAATGTTACAACGTGATGTTGGTTCAACATCATGCTTACACTCTCACAAAATTAAACACAACTACAACTGACTTAAGGCCACACAGCCTGAAATCAATGGAAAATAAAAGAAGAAAATAAATCTCTCAAGATCTCAGCAGAAGTTCTTTTTGAGAATTAACAGAGGTTTAGATGTTGATGTTTTATTAAAAAAATGTTTGGTCACCATTTTGGTGGTTAGTGTTTCCTTTAGTTGGGCAGTTTGACTCTTGGCTTATTGTGAGTTTGTGGTCTTTGTAACAGTGTTTACCAAAACACATAGTTTGTTGCAAAGAAATCAGAAACAATGATGATCAAGTGTTAGTGTTCATCATCATAAAGCAAAATCATTTGTTAAAGTACTCCTGACAAATAGAGTATATTTGTTCTTAAAAGATTACATTCAGCAATACTTATACCACAGATCAGACATTGAGAATCTTGAATTTTAAAGTAAAAAATCTTTAGACACACAGACATGCATATAAATCTCAACAATGGTGACATGCTTCATGCCGCAATGCATGCTGGGAGTCATGAGTTGTATACTATAGTGCAGAGGTCACTAATAGGCGGACCGCGGTCCGGATCCGGACCCAGCCGCCGTTCTATCCGGACCCGGACCAATAACCCATAAATTATTGACTTTTGTCGGAGCGTTTCTATTTTAACTCGCGCAGCTTTTCTAGCATCTATGGTACTGGTTTAGCGCGGCCCAGGAAACTCACAGACCAATAGCATGCGTTGTAAATCATGTCATGTGATACTACTCGAGTCAGACAGCGAGAGAGACACACACACACACACACACA
>RJVU01061969.1:15740-27135 GCA_003731715.1 Anabarilius grahami | reverse complement strand
GCCGCCGAGCCCTCCGCTCCAGTCTCAGCCGCCGAGCCCTCCGCTCCAGTCTCAGCCGCCGAGCCCTCCGCTCCAGTCTCAGCCGCCGAGCCCTCCGCTCCAGTCTCAGCCGCCGAGCCCTCCGCTCCAACTATGAACTTTGGTAGAAATGTCTCCCCGCTGGTCTCCAGCCCTAAAACTGTTTTCCCTCCCTGCCTCCCTCTCCCGCCTCCTCCCATTTTGTGTCCACACGAGCCCTCCGCTCCAGTCTCAGCCGCCGAGCCCTCCGCTCCAGTCTCAGCCGCCGAGCCCTCCGCTCCAACTATGAACTTTGGTAGAAATGTCTCCCCGCTGGTCTCCAGCCCTAAAACTGTTTTCCCTCCCTGCCTCCCTCTCCCGCCTCCTCCCATTTGTGTCCACACTGCAACTCCATCTCAAGCCCCTTTGTCCAGTACTCCACCTCGGTCCTCTGTTCCATTACCTCCACCTTGGCTCCAACCTCCCTCGTCTCCACCATGGCCCATCAGTCCACCAGCTTCACCAGTCTCCATCCTTCCTCCAGTCAAACATTGGTCATTCATCAGCCTGCCCTCACCTCAGGACTTCACTCCTCCGTATTCACTCCGTCCCTCTGTCCCTCTGTGCTGTTGGCTTCTTCACTCCCTCCTGTTCTCCCTTTGTTGTCTGTCGTCCTGCTTCCGCTGCGGCCTTCTGGAGCCCTGCCTACGCCTCGGTCGGCGTAGCCGCCGGTGTCACCATGGTCCGACAGACCTTCCGCGTTGTCTGGACTCAAAGACTTTTCGGCTGCCCTCAGCTCCTGACCCGCCGTGGCTGCCCTCAGCTCCTGAGCCGCCGTGGCTTGCCGAGGCCCCTGACCCGCCCTGGAGACCTCCACTCCAGTCTGCCCCTCTCCCTGCACCTGCATGAAGTCTCCAGGGCGCCCACCCCCCTCCCGGTTGTTCCATCTACGGCGCGATGACGCGCCTACCGGGAGGGGGGGGTAATGTCACAGATCCCTTGTTTCCCTGGACTACATTTCCCATGTTCCTCCTGTTCTCCACACCTGCACTCACTTCCCTCGTCATCTCCCCATCATCTCGGATCACCTGCACCTGGACTCTATTATCTGCACTCCCTTTATATTGCATTCACTCCCTTCACTCCTCGTCCGTTCTCTGTTGTGTTTAGTGTATGTTTGGTGTACTCTGCCTTTGCTTTATTAAAGTAATCTTTGTTATTGTGGAAATCTGTATCTGCCTCGTCTCTACACCAGCTACCGTAACAATCACCAGAAACATTGCACAATATCACCTTTCATTGAGTTCATCGCTTCGGAAAAATCACAAACAAAACACATCGTCCCATCGTTGCTAAATTTGAACATTTCCAGGACAAGCTACTAGTGAAAAGCAAAGGAAAAGAACTGAAGGGTACAAACTTTGGACTTAATGACACAATTTCTGAATGAAATAAACAAACAAAGGAAAGTTCTATATCCAATCATGAAAGAACACAAACTCAAAACCATACGCACATCACTGATAGTGGACAAACT
The DNA here is from genome assembly GCA_003731715.1 of Anabarilius grahami. NCBI lineage: Eukaryota > Metazoa > Chordata > Actinopteri > Cypriniformes > Xenocyprididae > Anabarilius > Anabarilius grahami. The sequence continues at coordinate 25,601 of RJVU01061969.1, read as the reverse complement.
GTACATCAATGGTCAACTATTTAAAGACAGTAAAATTAACACCCTGGCTCTACTGATCTCTTTTCCCACAATGCAATGTATATTATACAAGCTGTAACTCCTAGTGCTACTGAACCTGACTATCTAGCCCTATGACCATGCTTAATTCAGTGTATCTTTGTGGTGTATGTTTTATAAGTCTTTTGTCTGTGTCTTACCACAAGTTTACCATGTTCTTTGTTTTATGTATTGTATGTACCCCCTCTCCTTCCCCCCTCCACTTCTTACCATTGTATTACTCTTACACTATAGACTTCAACTATGACCACCATGCATAGTCTTAAAATCATAACCTGGAATGTATGTGGCTTTCGCACCCTCTCCAAAAGAGCTAAAATAATTAATTACTTATCCAAATTGAAGGCTGATACATGCTTTTTATAAAAAACCCAACAAGAGTCACAAAATCTACAATTCGGACATTTTGACAAAATGTTCTTTTCAACATACAACTGTAGACAATGAGGTGTTTCTATCCTAATTAATTCTATCCCATCTCGCTAACAATATCTACATACACATACAATTAGCTCAAACTCAAATAGAAAACATCCTGAATAAAAGAAATGATTTTCTTTTACAACAACTGAGATATGAACAATTCCAGTACTGTAATAAATCCAGTAAACTATTGGCCAACCTATTACAACAAGGAGAAGACAATAATCCCATCAATACAGAATAAATCGGGCACACATAAATCATAGCACACAACCCTTAAGAAATAAACACTATTTTTCAACAATATTATATTGACTTATATGCCTCAGATTCCACACCCAACACCTCAGAAATAGAAACTTACCTTCGTAAACTCAACCTTCTAACACTTCCAAATGAACAAGTTCTAATACTAGATGCACCACTAATTGTCAATGAAATCTATAAACCTTTAAATAAAATGCCAAAGAACAAAATCTCCAGGACCTTACGGATTACCAGCACAATTTTATAAAACATTTTGGGACATCCTATCACCACTATTCTTAAGAGTAATAACAGAAATAAAAACAACTTCCAAAATACCTCCATATATGAATACTGCAATAATAACACTTATACCAAAACCAAACAAAGATCTAACCCGACCTTCCAATTATCGCCCACTCTCACTGATTAATACAGACCTCAAAATAATAACTTTAACTCTTACAACACGTCTAGAGGCAGTTATTTCATTACTCATTCGCCCAGACCAAACTGGCTTTATTAAAAACAGACATGCATCAGATAACTTTTGTAAACTTTTTAACTTATTCGACATAGCCCAACGTACAAGAATAAAGTCCATTATACTCTCATTAGATGCAGAAAAAGCATTTGACAAGGTAAACTGTCAATTTCTCTTCCACACGCTTCACAGGTTTGGTTTTGGAGAGTCGTTCATCAATTGGATACAAACACTTTACACGTCACCCAGGGCTGCAATAACCACAAATGGGATCATATCATCTAGCTTCACACTTCACCAAGGAACCAGACAGGGATGCCCCCTCTCCCCGTCGCTCTTTGCCAAACTAATTGAACCACTTGCAGCTGCAATTAGGACAAACAAAAACATAATAGGAATCCAAAATGGAAATAAAGAATATAAAACTAGTCTGTATGCTGATGATTTATTATTACATCTACAAAACCCACAGACATCATTACAAGAAACATTCTCCATTATTAACAATTTTTCTGCTCTTTCCAATTATACTATAAACTGGTCAAAATACATATTACTCCCATTAACTCAAGATTCATGGGGTTCTGCAGCCCAAAATCTCTTTCCCTCCATTCAATTAGGCAACATAAAATATTTGGATATCAACATCTCCGCCAAGCTGTCAGAGCTTTTTCATCTTAACTACATTCCACTACTTAAGAAGATAGAAGACAATCTAAGCTGCTGGAAAAATTTACCCCTGACATTAATTGGAAGAATAGCTACAGTAAAGATGATAATACTACCTCAAATCACATACTTATTATCTATGATCCCAACCTCTCCAACTGACAACTGGTTCAAATCACTCAATTCCATAACTACTCAATTTTATTGGAAAAACAAAAAACCTCGAATCTCACTATCAGCATTACAAAATAGCAGTCACTATTTTCTAGCAACTGGACACAGTTCAACTTTTGTCTCGTCAGTTCACAGTGTATTTTCAGAGTATTTTCCCAAAAGTATTTTCCAAAAAGTTTTCTGGCAAAAACTGAGACAAGCCTTTATGTTCTTTTTGCTCAGCAGCAGTTTTCGTCTTGGAACTCTGCCATGCGGGCCATTTTTGCCCAGTCTCTTTCTTATGGTGGAGTCATGAACACTGACCTTAACTGAGACAAGTGAGGCCTGCAGTTCTTTGGATGTTGTTGTGGGGTCTTTTGTGACCTCTTGGATGAGTCGTCGCTGGCTTTATAATCTTTTCCAGACTGATAGATCTCAATTACTTTCTTTCTCATTTGTGGGTTTGGATTTTGTTTTCCCTTCATAATAAAAACCTTCATTTAAAAACTGCATGTTGTGTTTACTTGTGTTATGTTTGATTCATATTTAAATTTGTTTAATGATCTGAAACATTAAAGTGTGACAAACATGCAAAAAAAGAAATTAGGAAGGGGGCAAGCACTTTTTCACACCACTGTATGTAGTGTGTATGGAGTATCAATTAATGTGTGTGTAATTTTACACAAACACGTTAAAAAAAACATTTTATAAAGTGTCAATGCAGAAATATGAACATGAGAATAAATTCAGCATGTTCTTCATTTCTCAGTTCTGACTGTTGAGCTCAAGTCTGTTTAAAGTCAAGAGACTGAAGTGTTGATTGATGTGAAAGTATGTATTTCAGTGTGACTCTCAGTCCTGCAGTATCATGTTAGTGAGGAGCAGCTCATGTGTTCAATCATTTACAGCTCAATCAGCTGAACTCACAGCAGCAGAAAGAGGCTGAACACTTCAGATATACTTTACATTGTGATTCATGTGTGAGAGTCAAATATGATCTTACCCCAGTTCCTCCAGTTTACAGTGAGGATCCTGTAGTACATCAGACAACAGGTTCACAGATTTTCCTAGTTTATTCATAGACAGATCCAGATATCTCAGGTGTGAGGGGTTTGATCTCAGAGCTGAAGCCAGAGCAGCACAACCTTTATCTGTGATATCACAATCACTCAACCTGTAGAGAACAATGACACACTCTTCACTCTCTCAGTTCAGATCAAATCAGTTTAACAGTGAATCCATTATTAAAGAGAAAGTACAAACTTAAAGTGCAAAATCAATATGTGTGATAAATCACTGTGATCTAAAATATCACAGAGCACAAAACATGATTGTGTGTGTGTGTGTGTGTGTGTGTGTGAGAGAGAGAGAGAGAGAGAGAGAGAGAGAGAGAGAGAAAGAGAGACATTTTACAAAATTAAAAACAATACTTTAGAAAGTGTCAATGCAGAAAGATGAACATGATGAACAGTGAGAATGAATCCAGCACGTTCTTCATTTCTCAGTTCAGATTGTTAAGCTTGAATCTGTTTAAAGTCAAAAGAATGAAATGCTGATTGTGTGAAAGTGTGTATTTCAGTGTGACTCTCAGTCCTGCAGTATCATGTTACTGAGGAGCAGCTCGTGTGTTCAATCATTTACAGCTCAATCATCTGAACTCACAGCAGCAGAAAGAGGCTGAACACTTCAAATATACTTTACATTGTGATTCATGTGTGAGAGTCAAATATGATCTTACCCCAGTACCTGCAGTTTACAGTGAGGATTCTGTAGTACATCAGACAGCAGATTCACTGATTTTCCAATTCTATTCCAAGACAGACTCAGTCCTCTCAGGTGTGAGGGGTTTGATCTCAGAGCTGAAGCCAGAGCAGTACAACCTTCACCTGTGACTCCACAATTCCTCAACCTGTAGAGAACAATGACACATTATTCACTCTCTCAGTTCAGATCAGATCAGATTAACAGTGAATCTATTATTAAAGAGAAAGTACAAACTGAAGAAAGTTGCAGTTTTTGTTCTTATTTCTCTTTCTTTCAGTGCTTGTTCACAGCAGTTGTTTGAATGATTGAAAGAATGTTTCAGGAACATCATACTAACCTTTAAATAACATTCTACTAACATTAATGAAACTGAACATTTTCATGTTCTTGGAATGTTACAAATCAATGTTCCTAGAATGTTGAATTTTAGATCACAATTAAGTTGAAAGAATGTTTCAGGAACATAAAACTAACCTTTAAATAACATTTTACTAACATTAAGGAAACTGAACATTTTCATGTTCTTGGAATGTTACAAATCAACGTTCCTACAATGTTGAATTTTAGATCAAAATTAAGTTGAAAGAATGTTTGAGGAATGTTATTCCTTATAAAAAGGTTCCTATAACATCAAGAAAACTGGACGTTTTTAACGTTCCCAGAACCAACACTGAATATTTAGAGAACGTTCTTACAACAAAATTCTGTTAGCTGGGTTACAGCTCAATCAGCTGAACTCACAGCAGCAGAAAGAGGCTGAATGCTTCAAATGCCGTGATTCATGTGTGAGAGTCAACTATGATCTTACTGCAGTATCTCCAGTTTACAGTGAGGATTCTGTAGTAGATCAGACAGCAGATTCACTGAATTTCCTATTTCATTCCATGACAGTCTCAGTACTCTCAGGTGTGAGGGGTTTGATCTCAGAGCTGAAGCCAGAGCAGCACAATCTATATCTGTGAGACCACAATTAAACAACCTGAAAAGAGATGAAAATCAAATAGCATAATAAATAGTTAAACAATACCAAATAGCTATCAAAGCTATCCAACAAATCTCAATTCCAATATAATTTAACAATGCCAAATTATTATCCAAGGTTCATGGTCAAATTCACACTAATAAAAATGTTAAGATTGAATTAAATTAATATTGATGTATTTATTAAGAAGCCAAGGGTTTTCAATCGGGGGTCTGCAGCGGTACTGCAGGGGGTCCGACACTTGTTTGATCACAAATAATTTTTGTTAAATTAAAACATGGGTAAAAAACAGTCAAATATAAAGATAAGCACCCTCAGTTGATACTGTAATAATATCATACTGGTGAAACTGGTTTGGCGATCGCTCCAGCACCCTTTTGTGTTTTCTGGAGAACGTCAAATGTTTCTATTTATAACGTGTTTTTGCAGCGGTGAGAAATGTAGCCAATCAGACATGTTTGTTGATCTGTTGAACGCAATGGCCAATCAGAGGTGTTTCATTTATTCAGAATCCACTTACAGCTCAAAACACTGGAGTTTTTGTTCAATGCTGAGTTCTGTACACTTGTGAATCCACTCATTAACAAAGACGCAATGCTAGTAAGAGATTCATTATTCAGTGTAGACATCTTTATTGATTATAATGGAACTTTGTGAGATTGTGAACTGAGATGAGTGACAGCTTTTTAGTGATTATAAATGGAGTGCTCTTTCAAGGCTATAAATAATCCATTGTATAAAGGTTTTGTTTTTCTTTGCTGCTGAGAGGAGTGATGGTCAATTACATGCTCCAAAACAGCATGTCAAAATACAGGTGCTGGTCATATAATTAGAATATTGTGAAAAAGTTACATTTTTTATTGTAAATTATTTATTTTTATTGAAACTTTCATATATTCTAGATTCCCTACATGTAAAGTAAAACATTTCAAAAGTTTTTTAAAAAAAAATTGATGATTAGAGCATACAGCTCATGAAAGTCCAAAATCCAGTATCTCAAAATATGATCTATTTCCTAAGATCAATCAAAAAATGGATTTTCAAAACAGAAAAGTTCAAGTTCTTTAAAGTATGTTCATTTGTACACTCAATAGCTCCTAGCACAAATAACAGCATCAGTGAAGTGTGGCATTGAAGTGATCAGCCTGTGGCATTGCTGAGGCACTATTGAGCCTTCAGATCATCTGTATATTGTTGGATCGACTGTTTCTCATCTTTCTCTTGAAAATATCCCATAGATTCAGGTCAGGCATGTTGGCTGGCCAATAAAGCACAGTAATATCATGGTCAGCAAACCACTTGGAAGTGGTTTTTGCACTGTGGGCAGGTGCTAAAGTCCTGTTGGAAAAGGAAATCAGCATCTCCATAAAGCTTGTCAGCAGATGGAAGCATAAAGTGCTCCAAAATCTCCTAGAAGATGGCTGCATTGATTTTGCACTTGATAAAACACAATGGACCAACACCAGCAGACGTCATGGCCCCCCAAATCATTACTAACTTAAGAAACTTCACACTAGACTTCAAGCAGCTTGGATTCTGTGCCTCTCCAGTCTTCCTTCAGACTCTGGGACCATGATTTCAACATGAAATGCAAAATTTACTTTTATCTGAAAAGAGGACTTTCGACCACTGTTCACTGTCCAGTTCTTTTTCTCCTTAGCCTAGGTAAGATGCTTCTGACGTTGTTTCTGTTTCAGAAGTGGCTTGGTGGTCCTTTTCCTGAAGATGTCTGAGTGTGGTGACTCTTGATGCGCTGACTCCGGCTTCATTTGACTCATTGTAAAGCTCTCCCAAGTGTTTGAATCAGCTTTACTTGACAGTATTCTCAAGCTTGTGGTCATCCCTGTTGCTTGTGCACCTTTGCCTACCCAATTTCTTCCTTCTAGTCAACTTTGCATTTAATATGCTTTGATACATCACTCTGTAAACAGCCACCACATTCAGTAATGACCTTCTGTGACTTACTCTTTTTGTGGAGGGTGTCAATGATTGTCTCCTGGACCATTGCCAAGTCAGCAGTCTTCCCCATTAGTGTGGTTTCAAAGAACAAGAGATACCCAGAATTTATACTGTAGGGATGGTCATTTAATGAAACACAAATGTAAATATTCTAATATTTTGAGATACTGGATTTTGGACTTTCATTAGCTGTACGCTCTAATCAACAAATTTAAAAAAAAAACTTTTGAAATGTTTTACTTTACATGTAGGGAATCTAGAATAAATGAAAGTTTCATTTTTTAAAATAATTTACAATAAAAAAATGAACTTTTTAATTATATGACCAGCACCTGCAGATACAGCCAATGTAATTGCAGACTAATAGATTAATAGAAAAATATTTGTATCGATATATTATTTAATTTATTTGTAAAAGTAATGATTTGTAAATAATCCTAAATGTCTCACTGTACATTGCTATTCTTGTTATGATGGAGCTGTTACACATTACATCTGCACTTTACTAGAGAACCTGCACCAATTTCAGATACTCAGTGATTGGATTCTTTATCATCCATCTCACAGTGAAATTAAAATGTGTTTAATTTATAAATGTGTAAAGTTTTAGTCAACTTTAAGCCAAAGATCAAGTACATTTTTTAATTGTCCATCTGACTATTAATATTAAAATGTATGACTCTGCTATGTTTACCATACATCAAATGTTTTTAGGAGATTTGAGCAACTTGATAAATGAACTGTTTCTCCAGTTGTTTGGTTTTAATCTATTTTTTTTATTAATTCTCCTAATGTTTTAACAGTTAAGAGATTGTTCTCAGTGAAACCTACTTAATAGAACTGGATTCTTTAATCACAGGCAGCAGCTTGTCAAAAACTTTCTGTTTTTCAGCTTTATTGTTTCTTCCAACAAATGTATCCATATCAAACTCATCCAGCTTCTCCTCTGATGTCAACAACACAAAAGCTACAGCTGACCACTGAGATGAAGAGAGTTTGGCTGCCTTTATTCTTCCAGATTTCACAAACTGTTGTATTCCCTGCACTAGTGAATGATCACCCAGTTCATTCAGACAGTGGAACAGATTGATGAATTTCTCTGGAGAGTCAATCATCCTGATCTTCTTCTTGATGTACTCAACTGTTTTCTCATTGCTCTCAGATCTGCTTGTCTGTTTCATTAGTCCTTGAAGGAGAATCTGATGAGACTCCACTGACAGACCCAGAAGAAACCGCAGGAAAAGGTCCAGATGTCCATTTTTACTCCGTAGAGCCTTATTCACAGCTCTCTGATGCAGGTCAGATAATGAAACATGTTCTGATGAATTGAGGTGAAACTTGTCTTTAACTTTAGACCACAGTCTCTGTTTGTTGATTTGGTCAAACACATTTCTGCTGTTGTTTGTACAGGAGAGGTGCACATATAGAGCTGCTAGATGTTCCTGAATGCTCAGATGAACAAAGCAGAAGACTTTCCCCTGATACCAGCCAAACTCCTCTCTGAAGATCTGAGTGCACAATCCTGAGTACACTGATGCTTCTGTCACATCAATGCCACACTCTCTCAGGTCTTCCTCATAGAAGATCACATTGCCTGTCACAAGCTGCTGAAAAGCCACTTTCCCCAGTTTGAGGATCATGTCTTCATCTGTCACGTTTTTCTCATAGCCCTTCTCATGTTTGATGTTGGTCTGAAGGATCAGGAAGTGTGTGTACATTTGAGTGAGAGTCTTGGGAATCTCTCCACTCTCTGCTTCGCTCAACATCTTCTCTAGAACAGTGGCTGAGATCCAACAGAAGACTGGGATGTGGCACATGATGTAGAGGCTCCTTGATGACTTCAGGTGTGTGATGATTGTATTGGCCAGACTCTGATCACTAATTCTCTTCCTGAAGTATTCCTCCTTCTGTGGCTCATTGAAGCCTCGTACCTCTGTCACTCGATGGACACACTCAGAGGGGACGAGATCAGCTGCTGCTGGTCTGGAGGTGATCCAGATGAGAGCAGAGGGAAGCAGATTCCCGACAATGAGGTTCGTCAGCAGCACATCCACTGATTTATTTTTGTCTGCATTTCGTAGAGTCTCATTACTTTTAAAATGTAAGGGAAGACGACACTCGTCCAGACCATCAAAGATGAACAACACTTTATATTTGTCAGTGGATATTTCCTTTTTTTTTGTTTCAGGGAAAAAGACATGAAGAAGATCTGAAAGACTGAGTGTTTTGTCCTTCATCAAATTGAGCTCTCTGAAAGGAAGTGGAAATATGAGCTGGACGTCCTGATTCTCTTTACCATCAGCCCAGTCCAGGATGAACTTCTGCACAGAGACTGTTTTTCCAATGCCAGCAACTCCCTTTGTCAGCACAGTTCTGATGGGTTTGTCTTGTCCAGGTAAAGGTCTAAAGATGTCATTGCATTGGATCGGTGTGTCCTCTGTTGCTGCTCTCCTGGATTGTGTCTCAATCTGTCTCACCTCATGCTCATTACTGATCTCTCCACTCTCACTCTCTGTGATGTAGAGCTCTGTGTAGATCTCATTCAGGAGTGTTGGGTTTCCCTGATGTGCTGTTCCCTCATGCAGACACTCAAACTTCTTCAGCAGATTTGATCTAAACCTGTTGAGGAATTCATGGCTGAAAAATTTAAATACCACATTATTACATGATTTAATAAGCACAATGGGTCTTATTCACTAATAATTGCATGGATTATTTCATATTTGTACACACAGGAGAACTTCTACAAAAAATCTCTGCCTAATTCACAACACATGCGTACGCAGATGAATTTGTGCCAATAATCTTGTTCTAATGTTAGTAAACTGTGAGTATTCTAAATGAACGCCCGCATGCACAAGGTTAGTAATGTGCATAAAACACACCCAAACCATCTTTATATGAGGGCTTTCTGCATAACCTTTCCTTTACAGTCTTTCATCATTCTAGTCAAACATATGTCACATGCTCTTGCGGGATCCGAGTAAAGCTAAGTGTGCCGTTCTCAAAACCATTTCAAACACAATTAACACCTTTTATTCAGACCCAGATTACAGACCTCTCATTAGCCAGCTGTACATATGTGTAAATCTGCATTATTCATAGAAAACTCACAGCTAAAGCT
>RJVU01061863.1:1611114-1626724 GCA_003731715.1 Anabarilius grahami | reverse complement strand
AAATATCTTCTTTTGCATTCCACAGAAAAAAGTAAGTAATACAAGTTTGGGACAACATGAAGAACTATACCTTTAATGTAAGAAATCATTGATGACTTTAACTTTCAGCTTGAATATGTAATTTTTATTAAAATAAATGCAAATACTGAGAATGTGTCTGACAGTCAAAAATGTACTTACACAGCAAAAGATGCAGTGACCTGTGCCTGAGCAGCTCTCCTTAGGTTTATTTAGCTGTGGTTAACAAAATCACAAAGGAGAAAAAGAGAGAAAGAAATATTGAACAAATCTATTAAAATTAAAATTAACTGTATTCATTTTTCATCAGTGATAATTGACTAATCAGCATATCAGGAGTTCTCAGCTCTGGTCCTCGAAGTGCACTGTCTTGCACAGTTTATGTCCACACCTGATCAATCTCACCACATGTGACTTTTTAGTCAGTAAACCAAAAGAGCTCGATTGGCTTGTTCAGGTGTGTTGGACCAGGGTTTGTGCTAAAGTCTGCAGGACAGTGGTCCTCGAGGGCCAGAGCTGAGATCCCCTGCGATATGTTCTGAACATGACAATTCAGAGATCCAGAATGACTGCTAGATCGATCACTTACGACAGTGGTGTCCAGTCCTGGTCATGGAGGAACAACGTCCTACAGAGTGTAGCTCAAACCGTCCTGTAGTTCCTGGTCATCCTGAAGACCTGTAGTCAGGAATCAGGACTAGATGGCAAAGAATACTGAAAAGAGAGAGGACAAACAACATTTCAATGGTATGAAGCCAGTTTAAATAATTTATTCATGAATATGTACAATGACATCTGAGAATGTGACACATGGCACCACTGGACTGTCAGATACAGTGATACCCAAAAGATTAACAGATAACAAGCAAAATGTTTATGAAAGTACAGTTATTTGGTGCAATCAACAATACAAAAACTGAGAATGTGTCAGACAGTGAGTCGAATACTTACAGAGCAGAACCAATGATCTGATTACACACAATGAAAAGGAGAAAAAGAAACAAGAATTAATATTTAAAACAGGCAAAGACATCTTCTTGACTGTGTGCAGTTTTAGTTAAGTATGGTGTGGGCTGTTGAATGTAATGACATATATGACATTTTACTGAATCGTTAAAAAATAGTTTGATTAACCCTGATTTAACAACGATTTAACTGTGCTGTTAATATGGTGGGCTGCTTACAGTAAACTCCCATGTTGGCACTACAGTGAAAAACTTCTGTGGGCCCTGTATGAGATAATCCATTGGGGGGCCCGTGTGGGTTTTCTGTGGGCAAGCCCACAGTGGGTTGCCCAGAGTAAACCCTCGTGGGGGCCCAAATGGGCAAAACTGCTATGGGCCCCGCATGGGCTGACCCACTGGGGGCCCGTGGGGGTTTTCTGTGGGTTTGCCCACAGAAAACCTACATGGGGCCCCAAAGGGTTTGCCCTTGCCCACACTGTCCCACAGAAAACCCACAATTACCCACAGTGGGCCCACACTGGCATGTTTGCTGGGGGAGCTGTCAATCTAGAACTAGTGGACCAATGGTGGCGCTTAAACCCGGCCTAATTTACATGAAACTCGAACTGCAACATTTGGAAATGCAAGAGCAAAACGTAGAAAGAAGAGCAAAGAGAAAAACAGCACAAGCGCACAAAAGAGTAAAATATGAGCAGAAAATGTAAGAGAGCAGAAAGAAAATAGTAATAAAAGCAAGGAAAACAACTTTTAAGAATGCATAAACACAAGTTTAAGATTTGTGCAATATAATTTTTAATGTGTTTAAAATTTTGATTCATGCTTGTTATTTTTTTTAATGTGCTTTTAATTTTTCGATTTACACTTATTATATTTTGATCCGTGACCACGTTCTTTGCTAATCCGATCATTTTGCATTATTTTTTATAGTTTTTGCTATATATTTTTACATGTGTTTTTACATTTTTGATTCACGCTTATTATTTTTTGATCCGTGACCGCAATAGCCTACTATTGGCGGGAATCTGATCCCATGTAGAACCGATTAGTGTAGCCTGCATAAAAAAAGCATTGAACATAAAACAACAGGACAAAAATATAGTTGATGACAAGACATTATCATTTCATGACTCTAGACACTTTTTTGTGAAGACAGTGACATAATACAGTGAAATAATATGTTCTTTAGCCATATAAAAACAGGTGTAATGTGCGTGGGTAAAATTTACCCGCATGGCGGTTTTAGGTAGCCTATGCAGCGACCCCCGGCGGTTCTAGTGTTAAGGCTATTCTTAAAAGCATTCCTGTGAAGATTTATACATACTTTGTCAAAATTGAGATATTCACATATTCATTTATTCATATTGTGTGACACTTATTTACATTAGGCCTATGTGATGTTTCTTTTTTTACGTTGTGTACATATTGGTACTTTTTTTTTATAGAACTTGGTTCTATAAGGTTCTCTGCGTAAGCCAATCAGCTCTTTGTTTGCACACACAACATGTCATGTCGCCGTAATAGCAGAAGACAGCACACGAAAATGCTAAATCGGTGAAGAGAAGACAATAGAAGAGAAGATAATTTCAAACAACGTGAAGTTTATTAGGGACCTCATGATCGACTATTTTTTTTATGATCTTGTCAATGACAGCAGCCCAAATTCCAGGGAATTACAGTTGAACAAACTGTACAGGAATACAGGAATAACATATGTTGCTGTATCTGCTGAGGAGTTATTTTCAGTTAGACGCCATGCTAGCCAACAGCGCTATGGGCTCGGGTTTTGTAGTCTATTTGCTTATTTCCAGTCACGTCATTGTCATATGAGGGAAAGTTATGTATTAGGTTATGTTTTAACCTTGATCCATCCTGTGTACTTAAATTGAGCTGTATAGCTATAAAGCTCTACGCTATGGCATATTGGATTAAAGTGTATACTAGATTAAGTGAGATGAAATGGTACAATTTTTCATTGTTGGTAAAAACTGAGTTGTTGCATAGTTTAAGTAATTTAAATATTTTAAAACAATTGAACCAATTTTAATTATATATAATTATATATAGTCAGTGAAACATTTTTCAGTGTTTATTCATCTTTGTTAAACACCTTTGCTGAAGCATTGTCTGTTTTCTTGCAGGTTTTTAGTCTTAAAATGTGTTAAATAGGTCAAATAGTCAACCATTTAATTGATGGGGTCTTAATTACAACAATAAATGTCTGCATGTTATTTCAGCCACTGATGTCTAGAGAGAAAGCCATTGTACCTGTCCCACTTTCTGTGGAATAAAGTCCTGCTCGGATGTATTACAGTAGCTGCTTTCTGTCTAAACAAAGGGAAAATTAAACTTAAATGGTTCCTGCAATAATGTGTTAAATTACCCATCTTATTCCTACCTAAATTCATCATCTGCACTGGACAAAATATTTAGCACTGAATTTAGAATATGAAATAAATGTCATTCAATTTAACTTTTTCATGCATATCAACACATACAACACTAATTTTATGTTTGAAAACAAATTATAAGCAAACTGTATGTGTTTCTTGAAAATAATTATTTCACTTAATTTATTGGCAGATATAACCTTATAATTCCAAGGGGACGTACTGCCCCTGATTTATAATTTGCTGTAATCAATAATTTCATTGACATTTTTTTTGTGAATTAGCAAGAACCGTTTACATACATTCATTTCAACAAACAAATAATAATTTAACATCTATAACTGAAACAATGATTCATTTACAACAAAAATTTTTAACTTGCATCTGTAAAGTTAACTGGTTCAGTGACTATAAATATTATATAACTATATTTGATTAACATGTTAATTTTACCAGAGAGAAAAATATTCACTGAAATAATCAGGTATATATGATGAGTGTAAAATATTATGAAAGCAGGTCAATCCAGAACTACAGGTGTAATATTTACTGACTATTGAATGGTAAGATTCTTAAAGAGGAAAGAGTACAAAATAATGGAAATACAGTGTCAGTGAAGGTGGCTGTGAATGTGTGTAGATGTGTGTTAGTTACAGGATCAGAAAATGACACTGTTCCTCTGTCATAGTCCAGATCAACTCTCACACGCTCAAGATCCTGTTTAACATGAAAACCAGACCATTCAGACAGTCCATACTGAAAATAATACACACTCCAAACATCAGAGTTAAAGAAATCCCATCCCTTCCTCTGGTTTGATGCTGTAGTTACTCCAAGACTCCAGCGTGAACTCTCTTTAACCTCCACATCCCAGCAGTGTGTTCCTGAGTTAAATCCCTCTGAACCCAAAACACACTGAAAATAGTCAAATCTCTCTGGATTGTCAGGAAGAGGTTGATTGTTCCTGCTGTATCTCACACTGGTCAGATCATCTGATAGGATGAGAGATGGATTTGCAGTGTTTGGATCCAGAATCACAGGAGCTGATGAGACACAATCAACAGCTGCTTTTATTCTGATGTTCATATAATGATCAAGAGTGAACCGTACACAGATTATTATGAATTATGACACTCGTCCTGTTGATCAAACACATCAGACATTTTTCTCTGATCACTGTCAGTGTTTTTAGTCACGCACTCAGTTCCCTTTCGATACTCCACTCGTACTGCGTATGGGGAAAAGTCTCCCTTTTTCCCCGTTACTGAAGCCTTTTTTAATAACGCAGTGCAACTGCACCGTCATTGGTTCACTCATAGACAAGTTGTTGAACCAATGACGGCGCGGCACGGCCGCGCAGCCTATGGCGAAGAGCGCGCGAACCTTCCCGCCGAAAGAGGCGGAATTAGGGACTATATAAGCAGGCGTTTCGCCATAGGATTTCAGTTCTTTCTCCTTCAGCGACGACAATGCATCTCTTCGCTGATCTCCGTCTGAAGCCTGAAGAAGCTCGCCGCCTGGGAAGAAGCTCTCGCCGCCGTCTGAAGAGGCTCCTGCAGCGGACTCAGCTGAACTCGCCGGTCGGAGCCAACGCTGGCGCCCGCGCTGACTGCCGCCCCGAGCGCCGTCTTCGAGTCGCCGCCTCCCGCTTCCCGCTGCCGTCTCAGCGTGTCTCCTGCCGCCATCCGGCGCGCCCTCAGAGAGCTTTCCCCGCGGTTTGATTGCCGCTCTAAAAGAGCATATTTCCAGAGGTTCTACCGCTCTAAAAGAGCTTCTCGCGGCCCTCGCCGCTCTAAAAGAGCCCCTCAATCGCCGTTATCACGGCGGCGGCGTTGCTGCAAATGCCGCGCCACTCTTGTGGCACGTGCAGAGCCCCTCTGCACGACAGTGACGGACACAGCGAGTGCGTCGCTTGCCTGGGCAAAACCCACGCCGACGGCGCGCTTGCTGGAGACTCATGCCCGCACTGCGAGTGCATGAGTCTCGGTTCTTTGCGCTCGCGGGTCGCCTTCTTCACGGAAGGCGATCTCGCCGCTCGCGCCCTCCCGTCTCCTTCCTCCCGTGAACCGGCCAGGAAGAGACAGCGGGGCAGAGCGACTCAGCGCTCTGAGTTGAGCGAGCTCACGTCGGGCCAGACCCCGCGTGCCTCGCCCTCTCCTACTAGAGAACATCTAGTAAGAGCCGTCTCGTAGCCGCCTGGACGAGTGGTTTTTACCTGGCCACCGCCAGGCCCCTCGCCAGGGCTCCGCTCCGTTCTTCCCAGAGATTCACCAGGAGCTTACAAAGTCGTGGCACGCCCCTTACTCTGCCCGCCTCCACACGACTCACCGTTCGGCCCTCACTGCTGTTGACGGCGCGGAACAGAAGGGTTATGAGCATCTGCCGCCTCTGGATTAGGCCGTGGCGGCTCACCTCTGTCCTCCCGCGGCTGTGGGATGGAAAACTAAGAGAGCTCTACCCTCTAAGCCCTGCAGGACTACCTCCACCTTGGCTGGAAGAGCCTACACCTCAGCGGGCCAAGCTGCTTCGGCGCTCCACACCATGGCAATATTCCAGGTGTTCCAGGCCAAGCTCCTCCGTTCTCTGGACGAGTCCGGCGTTGATGAGCCGCCTTCAGGGATCTCCGCAGCGCCACTGATCTAGCCCTGCGGGCCACGAAGGCCACAGCTCAGGCCATCGGTCGCTCAATGGCCAGCCTGGTTGTGCTTGAGCGCCATCTCTGGCTCAATCTGACAGAGATAAAGGACCTGGATAAGACGGCTTTTCTAGACGCTCCAGTCTCCCCTTCCGGTCTCTTCGGGCCAGCGGTGGATGGTTTTACCGAGCGCTTCACTGCGGCACAAAAGTCCTCTCAGGCTATGAGACACTTTTTGCCAAAGCGCTCCAGCTCTGCTTCAGCTGTAAGCCGGCCCAGGCCTGCGCCGGCCCAGCAGAACAAGCCAGCCACATCCACAGCTCAGGCAGCGCCGCCCAAGGAGCATCGCCAGCGCTCGCGCCCTCCTAAGCGCCCTCCCTTCCCGAGACGCCAGGGACCCCGGCCCAAGATTGTGCTGGACCCGACGACTCCGAAGACGTCCTGATCAAACAGGAAGGAAGAGGATTGGGGAATGTCCCGTTGCGGCCGGACCACCCCAAAAGCTCCCTCGTGCAGTCTCCCCTCCGCCTCGTTTAATTCTGGGCGCGGGAGAAATGCTATGTGTTGCAACTGGGCCCACACATGCTGCGCCCACGCCAAACGCCGTTTTCATGGCGAACACTTTTTTACCTCCTCAAAAAGAGAGCAAAATTCCTCTTCCACCTCCGTCGATGTACGGCCCCCCTCTTGGCGGCCTGTCATCCGACATTATTCAACCCCTTGTCACTCGGGCAGAGGCCTGGCAGGCCATCCCCGGCGTGTCAAGTTGGGTCCTAGGGATCATATCAAAGGGCTACTCACTCCAGTTTGCACGAAGGCCCCCTCGCTTCGGCGGGGTGCTTCAAACCTTGGTGAACTCGGACGACGCTCACGTCCTCCGGTCCGAGGTCGTGGCTTTACTGAAGAAAGGGGCTATAGAAATAGTTTCCCCTCCAGAGAGAGAGTCAGGCCTTTACAGCCGTTACTTTCTGGTCCCCAAGAAGGATGGCGGTCTCAGACCCATCCTAGATCTCAGACTTTTGAATCGCTCCCTCATGAGACGGAAGTTCAAAATGCTGACGCTGAAGCAGATCCTCGCACAGGTTTGTCACGAGGACTGGTTCTGCTCGCTGGATCTGAAAGACGCATATTTTCACATCCAGATAGCCCCCCATCACAGACGATTCTTGAGATTCGCATTCGAGGGGGTGGCATACCAATATACGGTTCTGCCCTTCGGGCTATCTCTGGCTCCCCGCACTTTTACCAAGTGCATGAACGCGGCGCTTTCCCCTCTGAGACAGATGGGAATCCGAGTTCTGAATTATCTCGACGATTGGCTCATATTGGCCCATTCGCGAGCAGAGCTGGAACGCCACAGATCCGTGCTCCTCAGCCATCTACAATGCCTGGGACTCAGGGTCAATTTTGCCAAGAGCTCACTGCTCCCCAGCCAGCGGATTTCGTTTCTGGGGGCAGTTTTCGACTCAGTCCGCATGACGGCAGTAGTCTCGCCAGAGCGCGCTCTGACAATTCAACAGCTCGCGGCTTCCGTCAAGAACAAAGCCTATCTTCCTCTGAAGTTTTTCCAGAGGATGTTAGGGCTGATGGCTTCCGCCTCCCCAGTTCTACGGCTCGGCCTTCTTCGAATGCGGCCTCTACAGTTCTGGCTGAAGTTCCGGGTCCCTCCACACGCCTGGCGGCATGGCCGCTTGTGTCTCAAGGTCAATCGGGCCTGTCTTTTAGCCCTGAAACCTTGGATGAACCCTGCTTGGTTCAGTCTGGGAGTACCCCTACAGGCGGTGTCACGAAGGACGGTGCTCTCCACGGACGCATCCAACTCGGGTTGGGGTGCTCTATGCGAGGGCAGACCGGCTTTCGGCTCGTGGTCCCACGAGGAGAGCCATCTCCATATCAACTGCCTCGAGATGCTGGCAGTGGTAAAAGCCCTACAGTCGTTTCAGACTCACTTGACGGCACGCCACGTCCTCGTCCAATCGGACAGCATGACTGTGGTGTCATACATAAATCACCAGGGCGGTCTTTCGTCCAGCCGCTTATGCGCTCTGGTGAAACGCCTTCTGGAATGGGCACAGCCAAGGCTTCGGTCGCTCAGGGCGACTCACATACCTGGCAAGACCAATCTGGGAGCAGATATGCTGTCACGAAGCAATGTCCCCTCAGACGAGTGGATGCTTCATCCCCAGACGGTTCTCAAAATTTGGGAGCTCTTCGGGAAGGCAGAGGTAGACCTCTTCGCCTCAGAAGGCAACTCTCACTGCCCAACATTTTTCTCAAAGGAAGTCGATGCGCTGGCCCACACCTGGCCCAGCTCACTCCTTTATGCGTTTCCCCCGGTCGTACTGATCCCACAGGTCATCAGACGAGTCAGGGAAGACGGACACAGAGTCCTTCTGGTAGCCCCGCTCTGGAGGAGCCAGGTTTGGTCCTCAGAGCTGTTCATACTCTCCACGAGAGTTCCGTGGCCCATCCCCCTGAGACGGGATCTCCTCTCTCAGGCGAACAGGACGATCTGGCACCCACAGCCAGAGCTGTGGGCCCTACACCTCTGGTCTCTCGATGGGAGCCGACTAACCTCCCCAGAGACGTGCTAAATACCATATCTCAGGCAAGAGCTCCGTCCACAAGACGCCTCTATGCCCAGAAATGGTCGGTCTTTGTTGAATGGTGTTCCACACGCAACATAGACCCCACGGAGTGTGACGTATCCCCGATACTGTCCTTCCTTCAAGAGCGTTTGGATTCGGGGCGCGCCCCTTCAACGCTTAAAGTGTACGTAGCAGCCATCGCGGCATTTCATGCTCCTATCGCTGGCCAGTCAGTGGGTAGAAACAACCTTGTGGTGCGTTTCTTGAAGGGTTCTAGGCGATTGAATCCACCTCGTCCCCTCACTGTTCCCACTTGGGACCTTTCCTTGGTCCTCAGAGCTCTAAAAGGTAGCCCCTTTGAGCCACTGCGTTCAGCTGACCTCAGGCCCCTGACGCTAAAGACCGCTCTGCTACTTGCTTTAGCATCGGTCAAGCGTGTTGGCGACTTGCAGGCTCTTTCCGTAAGCCCTGCATGCCTCGACTTTGGGCCCAACGACTCTAAGGTCGTACTAAAACCGAAGCATGGCTACGTCCCTAAAGTGCTCTCGACTCCGTTCAGAGCACAGGTCATTTCGCTCTCTGCTCTTCCTCCCTCTGCGGACGAACGAGAGCTGGAGTCACTCTGCCCTGTAAGGGCCTTGAGGATTTATGTGGAGCGATCGCGGCCTTTTAGGCAGTCGGATCAGCTCTTTGTTTGCTTTGGTGGCCGCACCAAAGGGTCTTCGGTCTCAAAGCAACGCCTCTCGCATTGGATAGTCGATGCTATCAATCTCTGCTACTCCTCCTTGGGCGTCGAGTGCCCCCTAGGAGTCAGGGCCCATTCCACTAGAGGAATGGCTTCCTCCTGGGCCTGGTCCAATGGAGTTTCCCTCAAAGACATCTGTGAGGCGGCCGGCTGGTCCTCGCCGTCCACTTTTGTGAGGTTCTATCATTTGGACGTTCCGACCTTGCAAGCTCGGGTCCTTTCGGTGTAACCAGGCGGCCTCTTCGAGCCCCGCCTCACACCATTTCAGGAGTTATCTCCTTGTAGTGCAACAAGGGTTCTGGCGGCTTTGGCCTTCCTTCTTGTTTCTTGGTCCCCTCTCGGTGTCCAGAACAAGTTATGTCGTTCCCTGCCGTGGCACGGCGCGGTTGAATTCGTTCCCCATACGCAGTACGAAGTGGAGTATCGAAAGGGAACGTACTCGGTTACTAACGTAACCTCGGTTCCCTGAGATACGGAACGAGTACTGCGTTACTTGCCGTGCCACAAGGCTGCGGCTTCAGTGTCGTCGCTTCAGTCGTATGACCTGAAATCCTATGGCGAAACGCCTGCTTATATAGTCCCTAACTCCGCCTCTTTCGGCGGGAAGGTTCGCGCGCTCTTCGCCATAGGCTGCGCGGCCGTGCCGCGCCGTCATTGGTTCAACAACTTGTCTATGAGTGAACCAATGACGGTGCAGTTGCACTGCGTTATTGAAAAAGGCTTCAGTAACGGGGAAAAAGGGAGACTTTTCCCCATACGCAGTACTCGTTCCGTATCTCAGGGAACCGAGGTTACGTTAGTAACCGAGTACGTTTTATTATCAGTGTTTAATTCAGGGACAGGCAACATCAATCCTGGAGTCCAGCTTTCCTGCAGAGTTTAGCTCCAAACTTGAAAGAAAAAAAAAAACCCTCACCTGCCTGTATAGTAATCCTGAAGACATTGGTTATCTTATTCAGGTGTGTTTGATGAGAGTTGGAGCTAATTCTGCAGGAAAGAGGCACTCCAGGACCAACATTGCCTATCCTTGATTTAATAACGTGTGTTTCAAACATTTGTCCCATAAAGAGAAACTGATATTTTGTAAAGGTTCAAATAACAATCAAACCTGGTAAGATTAATGCTGTAGATGAAAATACAATAAAATAGTTTTTTTATTGTAACTGTAAAAATGATTTTCTTCATCTGATCATCTTCATCTTATTGAGTGTGTATTTGTTTTAAATGTCAGTGTGTATTTGTTTCCCAGTAAACACATAATGAGCTGAACAGAACCTCATGATTGTGTTTCTTCACTGGAAACATGAAGATGAAGCAGCACTTCTAAACCCTTCCTAAATGACAGGATTCACAAAATTCTTAAGAGAAATATTACAATAAATTTCAAGCTGTCTATGAATGTTCTTGAAAGCAATTCTTTCAAAATTCTAAGATATTTTAAAATATTTTCTAAAGAACATTACTTTACATTACATTATTACCTTTTTTCTCAAGTTACAAAATGAGAAGAAAAAACAAGAATTTTATTCCTAATGTTGTGAATCTGGCCGCAGCTCTCTGAGGAGATTACAAAATTAATAAATTCCCCCCACCCCCATTATGAGAGATGTTGATGTAGTGAGTAAATAGATGCTGATTCTATTCTGTGTGTGGATGGAGCTTAAGCAGAAATAGTTTTAAGATTTTTTTGTCTGTTCTTGCCTTTTATTGTGATAGGAAAGTGTGTAGACTGGAAGAAACTCGAGAGACTGTCAAGAGTTCCACTCTAGTAACACCATCATAATGAAAAGTCTTTGAGGAACTTGAAATACATATTGAAGTCCATATAAGTGCAAAATATTATATTTGAGGTTCAGTTAGGTTAGTCAGAAGAATCACAAATGGAGCCTCAATTATCTTTTGCACTGTTGAGTTTGAAAAATTATCAAAGAAGTCGATAATTTTATACAAGAAATGAAAGCTCTAGCGTAAATTCTGCCAGGAAGACTCAATGTTACATCACCTATTAGTTTAGATCTACCCAATCATTATCGTACACTTGGAGTATAAAAGATCGCTGACACATGTATGAGTTTGCAAATGCTGATGCCAACTTACACCTCCATCCTCCCCACCACCACTAGGATGGTCCCTGTCCTTACCTCCCAGGGGGGTCGGCTATGCCCCTGCCTTCATCTTCAGGCAGGAAATGCAGAGTCCGCAACCTTTTAGGATGTGAGCTATGGACGGAGCCTACGCCAAAGAACTTTATCTTACAATATTTTGCTTGCTGATTGTTAATAAATTATCGTTGTAATGTTATCTTGCCTCCCTAATCTTTCTGGTAGAACTAAATGGTCTTCGCTTACTACAAACTTAAATAACCTTCTTTTGTGTCATGAAAAACCCCTGTGTGATTTCCAGTGTGTGTGTAAGAGCACAGATCTTCTCCAGACTCACTGTTTTGGACGATGTCCTGCCTCTTCTTCCAGACTCTGAACTGCAGGTTGCCCAAGTAACGTGACACATGAATCAAAGCTCCAGAAGGCATCTGTGGATCCGGCTGTGAGATCTGGACTCTGGAAGAACATTCAGGAGTCAGAACTGCAGTGGCTTTGGATCAGAACCAGAGAGACCAGAGACACCAGCAGATCACTCACCTTTCCATTGAGACTGGAAACTTCTGCAGAACAAACACACCATTAATCATCAAGAACTCAATTAATCAATCAATCAATCAATGATCTAAAATCAGACCTTCAGAAAGCAGACGTCATTGTCTTTCATCATCTCCTCCATGTCTCTGATTGTGTGTGAAAGAGCTGAGATGTGTCTGTTCATCTCCTCCAGATTCTCCTTCATCATCTGCTTCTTCTGCTCCTCTTCCTCCCTCAATGCAGTGATTGTAGCTTCTTCTTTATCTCTGAGAAACTGATGAAGCTTCTCAAACTGCTGTTTAATCTGACGCTCTGTGTGCTCAGCTTGAGACTGAAATCAAACCACATTCACATCAATCATCTCAAAGACACAACTGATTCTGGAGCCGCATGAAGAGTGAGGGGGTAAATGTGGGTTAGTTAACAACAATTAACTTTCTGATTAACTCGTACTGTAGTAGTAGATGTTCTGTGTCTGTTGGGTAATAACAAAATTATATTTTTAAGTAGCTTTTTAATGAGAGACATTAATATGTGATAACCTATCATTTGATAGCATAGAAAAATTATTTTTTTATGAACAAACTAAAACATTGTAACCATCTATGAATGAAAATGCATGTTTTTACCATGTCTAATATCGATCTAGCTTACACACAAATGTATCTAATATGATAAACAGTGCTGCTTTACCCCACATACACTTGACCGGAAGAAGCAGAAGCGGCATAATAAAAGTTATGCTGTTCTCGAGACATGTGTTGTGCTCGTTTGTCATTAGCAATCACTCCAGCGGCCTTGTTTCTGCTCGCACAGTAACGTTAATAATCTCATCCATGAACATGATTTCTGATTTCTAATGTATAAAACTAAAATAACCCTGCATGTTCAGCCCAACATTTACCTAGCCAAATAACCCAGCAATAGATGTTAACCTAGCATTTTTAGAATGATACTATCTAAATAAACACACGTTCAAAATTTCTTCCCAGCATTTGTGTTTGTCAATAAAGGAATTATGTTAAACAAACCAATTTGGTTGTTCTAAAACAAACTTAAATATATAAAAACATAAATATATCAGGAAAACCACTTCTCACCTTGATGTGTTGAACTGTTTTCTCAAACTCTCCTTTAATGTTTTCATTGTGTTTCAGTTTCTCTTGTAAGGACTTCAGTGCTGTATTGAGCTCCTCCTGCAATTTAAAGAGAAAGTCTATAAGATACCAGAGATTTTTGTAATATGTAATGAACAGTATATGAGAAACATTGTACTGAGAAATTCATATACAGAAATTTGTACATTGTTTATGATATAACTTACCTTATATGATGAAACCACTTCACTGATGGGTCTGAATTTATGATTTTCATGTTGTTGTGAATCTCTGCACACTAAACACACAGGCTGTTTGTCCTCTAGACAGAAGAGTTTGAGTTTCTCACTGTGTAAACTGCAGATCTCCTCAGATCCTGATGAACGCCTCTCATTTCTCTTCTTCAGGAATGACTCACACAAGTTTTTTAACACAAGATTACACGGAGGATCATCTCTTGAGGATCTTCTCCTGCAGACAGGACACTCCTGAGTTTTCTTGGTTCTCCAGAACTGTTGAAGACACTCTTTACAGAAACTGTGACTACAAGATAAAACAACAGGATCCTTGAAGATTTCATGACAAATGGAACAAGAAAAATCAACTTCAGATAGTGAATCCATTTTATCTGACTGATCTCCAGCAATATAAACTTCACTTTCACTTTCTGAATGATGGTTTCAAAAATGAATAACGATGAGAATCATAAAGATCTGCAGTCTGTTCAGAAACAAACTTCTCAAAAATAGTTCTTTTCGTTTTCCCTGATTATTTTTTGCTTTTTACAAAACAAAGTCAGCAAGACAGATAGGAGAAATAACAAGTCAGTCTCTTCCTGGTAAGTGTTGTAAAAGGGAGGAGTTTCTAATCGGCATTGGGTGTGTTTAAACAGGTCAGACAGGAAGATTAGGATTTCTTCAAGTAAATTTAAACAAAATGCATTCAAAATAAACTTCCATTGAATTTTTCTCAAATATAATGCTATAAATCCCTGAATCAAATAGGCTACAAAAGAATAATGAGAAAAAAATTTATAATTATAAATTTTGATCTTTTATTTGTTTTATTGCACTGTATTGGTTGGTGTATTCGAAGCTCACAGAGTTTCTCCAGAGTCTGTCATGAACAAATCTTTGTCAAAATGATTTTTTTTTGGACACGCTGAAGTTACAGTGATAAACACACTTCTGCTTTACTACTTAACGTGCTGATTGTCACAGAGACGCCACACTAGTTTCTGTCTCTCCGTCAGTTCTGCATCATCCTGCATGTCAACAGAAATTTAAATAGTCATCATAGCCATCGTGTTGTCTCCCCTAAAAAATATAATTAAAAACAACTGTGTATTGTAAATAATATAACGATATACTTCAAATGACTGTATAAGTAGTAAAACAATGCAAATGCAAACGGGTAAAAAAAATCTTTTAAGTTTAGAAACATTTTGAGTCCCCTCTTCCTTGCCCCACAGTGGGTCCACCGCGAACCTCACCTACAGGCTTGTGGACTGTGGATGCAATATATATATGAGTATATACAGGTGCTGGTCATATAATTAGAATATCGTGAAAAAGTTCATTTTTTTATTGTAAATTATTTTAAAAAATGAAACTTTCATATATTCTAGATTCCCTACATGTAAAGTAAAACATTTCAAAAGTTTTTTTTAATTTTTTTTATTTGTTGATTAGAGCGTGCAGCTAATGAAAGTCCAAAATCCAGTATCTGACGTCTGCTGGTGTTGGTCCATTGTGTTCTATCAAGTGCAAAGTCAATGCAGCCATCTTCCAGGAGATTTTGGAGCACTTTATGCTTCCATCTGCTGACAAGATTTATGGAGATGCTGATTTCCTTTTCCAGCAGGACTTTAGCACCTGCCCACAGTGCAAAAACCACTTCCAAGTGGTTTGCTGACCATGATATTATTGTGCTTTATTGGCCAGCCAACATGCCTGACCCCTGAATCTATGGGATATTTTCAAGAGAAAGATGAGAAACAGTAGATCCAACAATATACAGATGATCTGAAGGCTCAATAGTGCCTCAGCAGTGCCACAGGCTGATCACTTCCATGATCAGGAAGCAAGTCATTTGCTGTAATATGTGCTTCCGACCAAGTATTGAGTGCACAAATGAACATACTTTAAAGAACTTGAACTTTTCTGTTTTGCAAATCCATTTTTTGATTGATCTTACGAAATATTCTAATATTTTGAGATACTGGATTTTGGACTTTCATGAGCTGTACGCTCTAATCATCAAATAAAAAAATAAAAACATTTGAAATGTTTTACTTTACATGTAGGGAATCTAGAATATATGAAAGTTTCATTTTTAAAAATAATTTACAATAAAAAAAAATGAACTTTTTGATGATATTCTAATTATATGACCAGCACCTGTACTGCATATTGGCCGCTGGATGCTCCTTTTGTGTTTGCATGTTCTTTATAGGAAAATACTTATGCAATTTAGCTTATTAAGTTAATATTGTGGTCACATCTGCAATGTAAAAACAGTGTCTGACATGAACTCTGGC
>RJVU01061863.1:1599946-1611020 GCA_003731715.1 Anabarilius grahami | reverse complement strand
GACAAAAGTGTATTTTTTACCTGGGGATGCCACCAGAAGTGTGTGACCTGTCGCTGCCAGGATTTGCGCTTGCTCTCTCTCTAACTTTATTGGCTGAATCCCAAATGGCACAATTCTATGCACTTTCGGTCTTGTGGACTTAGCCTACCACTGTTTTTTTATTATTATTATTTATTTATTTTTTATTCATGTGCCTGTTACACACTAATGCTGTCGCATTTTCCTGGTTAAATAAACATTGCAAAAGACCAATATATTTTTTAAATTCTGTTTATTAAAACCAATAAATCTCACCAAGTTAGTGTTTTTTACATATTTTTACATTTATTGCAAAATAATAACAAAAGGCAGTAACAATACAAACAATATATTTTTATTTGTTAACTGATTTGTCAACTGATTGTTAACTGATTTGAAGGTGTATGTCCTACACCTTCCCTATTCTACTTACGGAAAACAAACAGAACTGGTGCTGCGTTTGTTCTGTAAGTTGAATAGGGAAGGACATACAGCGTAAGCTTTTTGAAGAATACAGAAAGCGGAAGCACATGCAAGGCGATAATTTGTGTTTATAAAGCATATACAGTAGTATTTTTTTTAGAAAATGGCTGATTGTTTCTCTAGATAAGACTCTTATTCCTTGTCTGGTATCATTTAAAGCTCTTTGAAGCTGCACTGAAACTGTAATTTTGACCTTCAACTGTTTGGGCTCCATTGAAGTCCACTATAAGGAGAATAATCCTGGAATGTTTTCATCAAAAACCTTAATTTCTTTTCAACTGAAGAAAGAAAGACATGAACATCTTGGATGACATGGGGGTGAGTAAATTATCAGGAAAATTTTATTTGAAAGTGAACTAATATAAATCTTTAGTGTAAAATCTATGATTCTATGTTTCAGTGTGGGCATTCAGAGTACCGGCAGCATGTGAGAAGTGCCGGTACGCAATAAAAAGTATGCTACTGATTAAAATAGAGAAGTGCTGGTACTGCATATCGATCCATACCAGCCCACTTCGATCATTGACTGTTACTATTAATAACCGATCTCTGGGGGCCCCAAAAGTGCATGGGCCCTTAGAATCATCCTAACTTTCCCCCCCTTCGGCACCCCTGATACCTTTAGACCCATTACTAAAACTGATCTTTCTTTCCTCAGATACATATCACATAATAATAGTATGGTCTGAATGTTTAAATGTCTGTGCTGGAATCAATGATTATTGAAAAATATTTTGCCATAAGGATAAAAGGAAGATTGATGGCAGTGGAAGATGAAACAGGACTAGGCCTGATGTTTTATTATGTTTATATGTGGTAATCGGTCGCTTATTTTCATTTTGTTCTTTGTTCATTTTATGATTTTTGCAGGTTCCCACCTCCTTCTTCCCTGAACAGGAGCTTTGTTACAGCCAAATCTCACAATATGCTCTTTAACTCTTTCCCTGCCAAACACGGAATTTTCCGGGTTTTATGATAAAACGCTTCCCCGCCAAACACGGAATTTTCCGGGTATCCGTGTTTTAGGTGGTATACGGTAAGGAAGACCCGTGCGCATGCTCTGAAAGAGTACGGAACTTTTTGATCAAATAAATTCACTGCGATTGGATCAAACATGAATGGAGTAGCGAGAATGTAGGTCAAAATATCTGACGGACAAATGAAGAGGTATACGGCTGATCAAGTACTGGAGGTGTTGATGGACTCGGAGTACGATCACTCCTTATTTGATCATTCTGAATCTGATCGGGACGAAGTAGTCAGTGAGAGAGATTCACATGTCACAGAAAGTTCTAGTCATGGACGAGCAGCAGATAGATTGTTCACCCGTCGATCTGGACGAAGACAAAGTTCACCTGTGTGTCCAAGAGTGGACAGTGATAGTTCAGACTGTGATACTTCGGACAGTGAGTGGACGCATTCAAGGCCAAGATCTCATTCGTCGTTCCCAGGTGGCAGAACGTGTAGAGGTAAGACAAGATAAGAAAATATATGAGAAAGTGTTCTATCTTTATGCACATGTAATGCACAATGTTGGATATATGTTAATGATAATGTTTGTGTGTGAGTGTGCATGCATTTATGTGTGGCTGTGTGCATAAATATGAGCGTGTAATGGCCAAATTGTTTCTCTCTTTGTGCACACTTACCACATTGTAATATGTATTTACAGGTGAAACTTGAAAAATTTGAATATTGTGCAAAAGTATATATGTGTGTATCTATGTCTTTTTATTGAAAGTAATTCCAATTATTGATATAATTATTTACAGGTAGATCACAGCGAGGCAGAGGAAGAGGCCGGATGTGTCAAGTACATCAACATGGTGCTGCTGGTGACCAAACAAGGGCCACTGTGAACCATCCAGCTGAAGATACTGAACCTGATGATCCTGAGTGGCATGAAATTAACTGGCAGCCAAAAAACATTCCCTTCACTGAGAATCCTGGGCCTATCGGTGATGCTGCTGCTCTTGAGTCAGAACAACCTGTAGACTTTACTGAGTTGTTCATTTCTGATGTACTTTTTCAGAACATTGTTGATCAGACCAACCTGTATGCTGATCAGTATATTCAGGCTATGGATGACACTTCGAAACATGCTAGATGTCATGCATGGAAGCCTGTCACAGTTTCAGAAATGAAAACTTTCATGGGCCTCCTTTTTCTCACTGGTATCATTCATAAGGCTGAACTTGAAATGTACTGGTGTACAGATGACATGTTAGCTACCCCCTACTTCAACAAGGTCATGCCTCGCAACAGGTTTGAAATCATATGGAGATTTCTTCACTTCAATGATAACACAACAAGGCCAGACAATTGTACTGACAGGCTGTACAAAATCCGCCCTGTCTTGGATCACCTTGTGTCCAATTTCCGCAAAATGTATCAGCCCAAGTCAAACATTTGCATTGATGAGGGGATGTTTCTGTGGCGTGGGCGCCTAGCTTTCAGGGTGTACAATCCCCAGAAACCCATCAAATATGGAGTAAAATCCTACATCTTGTGCGATTCTGATACAGGCTACTGTTTTAACATGAAGCCCTATTGTGGGGAAAGCGCAACCCTGGGAGACACAGTTGTCTCTCTTCTTGATCGCCTAGCAGGTCATGGCTACAGATTGTTTATGGACAACCTATACAACTCTGTACGACTGTGTGAGCGCCTACTTGATGTGAAAACCCATGTATGTGGTACAATTAGGAAAAAACAGAGGTGAACCGCCGGTCATTCGAGATGTCAGAAATGCTGACCTTAGGATTGGGGAAACAATCATGCGTCACAACAAAAATGTGATGGTCTTGGCATGGAGAGACAAACAAACAGTGAAAATGGTTACAACATTCCATCAGAACAACATGGAACGTGTTGAGGTATGGCAGAGAGGCAACCAAGAAAAAGTTGCAAAGCAAAAACCAGCATGCATTGTGGAATACAATCAAGAAATGAATGGCGTTGACAAACTAGACCAAAACATTGTGTACTACCCTTTTATCAGGAAGTCACACAAGTGGACGAAGAAATTTGTCATGTATCTGTTTCAGATCAGTTCGTTCAATGCTTTTGTCATTTACAAAGTGAAAAACCCACAGGGTAATTGTAACACTCTTCTCTCATTCATCCAGAGTGTTATAAAATCATGGACCAGCCAAGAGTGTGCTAGTGGTGGGGAGAAAAGTGCTACTGAAAACACTCCAAGAGCACCAGACAACACTGACCCAAAAAACAGGCTGAATGTCAGTTTTGCTCTTCATGAACTTGTTCCAATCCTGCCCACTCCCAAAAAGCAACACCCAACCAGAGGATGCAGAGTTTGTGTACGTAAGGGGTTGCGGAAGGAGACCTCGTTCTTCTGCAAAAGTTGTGGCGTCCCCTTACATCCTGGGAAATGTTACTCTGTGTACCACTCAAAAGCAAATTACAGTGCCTAAATTTAATATATTTTAGATTTATTTATAATTGTAATTTATTTTGGAAGGTTTTATATATGATGGAAACAACATCTGAATGTATTCTGCTTGAAAATGCACTTGTTTGATAAAAATGCCTTTTTCTTAGCTTTTTGTCNCGTGAGCTCTTAAAGGAGCAGTTCACAGAAAAATGCTACATAAATTCCTCTTTTCTTAAAAAAAAAAAAAGAAGATAAAATAAAAGTTTTTTTTGTTTAAAAGCAGAGGCTCAGATCTTTATTTTGATATGTAGCATGTTCATATATTCATAGATGAAAATATTTTGTTCAATTGAGTACTTACAATATCCCAAATGTTTGCAACTATTTGTAAATCGTGAGCAAATTGCAATTTTAACCAAGGCTCCGGGACGTGTGAGGAGTCGCCTGTCAATTGCGTCATACCCGCGTTACCCTCGATTTCCGGTTTTATTTTGTAGAAAGTATGGAAACACCAAAGACGTTTTAACATATTACACGTTTTAATAGAGAATGGAACATCTGTTTTATATATTTATAGACAGAAAACTAATTGTTGTTACATAGCTCAACACGTTTAGTCTTATTGTTTAAATCTAATCTTCCTGATTTTTTGTGAGTACCATGCTTCACCATACCTCAGAGAAAAACACTATCTTGTGAAGTAGCTAACATAGCATAATCAGACGCAGCTTTATTTACGTTAGTAACATTTTAGTAACGCTAATAATCTCATCCATTTACACAATTTCTTCCAGAGTCCTATCCCAATTCTTTTCCACCGTCCGTTGAGATAAGAATAGATAGAAATAGAAGTGAGGAGGTGGGGTGGTGGAGGGATGCTGATAAACTGTCAACAAACAGAGGTAAGTCTGCTGTAGTCGTTCTATGATCACTGCTCCGTTTATTCTTACTGCTGATGACGTGCATATAGAGAGAGTAACAACCTACAAATATCTGGGAATATGGATAGACGAGAAGTTGGCATTTGATGTTCATATTGATTACTTAGTAAAAAGATTACAACCAAGATTGGGCTTTCTCTTTCGGCAAAAAAAATGTTTTTCCTTTGGAGCTAGAAAGAAAATTATTCACAGTACTTTCTTACCCATTTTAGATTATGGTGATATTATTTATATGCATGCTTCTATATATTTATTAAAAGGATTAGATTGCATTTATCATGCTGCGTTGCGTTTTATAACAAATGCTTGTTCACGTACACATCATTGTTTGTTATATAACCGTGTAGGCTGGACCTCCTTACATCAAAGAAGGAAATCACATATATTAGTATTTACAGTAAAGGCATTGTTGGGTATGCTGCCAAATTACATTACTAGGCTTTTATGCCTGTATAAAAAGAACTATAGCACTAGATCATCGATTGGCATTAAATTAGAAGTACCTAGGATACACTCAGAACATGGAAAATCAGCTTTCTCCTACTTTGCTCCTTGGCTGTGGAATGAATTTCAAATTAATGCTCAACTAGAAAGAATTCCTTCTTTAAATGTGTTTAAAAATATATTGCGATGTAAAATGAATGAAGTGTGTGGCTGTTTTAATTAATTTGGTGATATATGATTAATGTTATTGTATTTACCTTGTCTGTTTAGAATTTGTTATATGTGTTTTGTAATTACGTGAAAATTTAATACGGCCATCTTGGCCAGGACTCCCTGGAAGAAGAGATTTCTTTTTATCTCAATGGGACCTTCCTGGAAAAATAAAGGTTAAATAAAAAATAAATAAATAAATAAAATATTCAGGCCAGCTGATAATACCTAGAATATCAAAATCAACCGCAGGCGGAAGATCCTTCTCCTATTTGGCACCTAAACTCTGGAACAATCTTCCTAGCATTGTTTGGGAAGCAGACACACTCTGTCAGTTTAAATCTAGACTAAAAACTCTCTTTAACCTGGCATACACATAACACATTATAAATTTATATTTTCAAATCCGTTAAAGGATTATTAGGCTGCATAAATCAGCCGGAACCAGATGTACTCGTTACATCAGAAGAAGAATGGCATCTACGCTAATATTAGTCTTTCTGTTTATCCCGAGGTTTACCGTAGTCAACCGGATCCGGGCCGTATCCAGATGAGACCGAGGACCGGTGCCCAGACACGACCACTACGCAGCCCTGAAGTATCAGCAGAGATCGAGTCAACTACATCCATTGTGCCTCATCGACACGACAGCCAGTGCCACAGTTCCTCAACAGACCTTCCATACCGGCGTGATGAATACGATCCTCAACTGGACATGACCACAACGCAGCCCTGAAGTATCAGCAGAGATCGAGTCAACTAGATCATCCATTGTGAAGACATCATCAACACGACAGCCAGTAGCACAGTTCCTCAACAAACCATCCATACCGGCATGATGAATACGATCCTCAACTGGATGGAACTGAAATAAACACTTTGAATGTTGCGATCCTATCAGACTTATGATAGCAACCTGAATCGTAACAAAGCACTGTTCGCCAGAGGAGAACTGGCCCCCTGACTAAGCCTGGTTTCTCCCAAGGTTTTTTTCTCCATTTTAACACCTATTTGCCACCTGATGTCACCTGTTGGAGTTTGGGTTCCTTGCCGCTGTCGCCTTTGGCTTGTTTAGTTGAGGACACTTCACATTTTACTTCACATTTGATATTCAACAGTATTCTTGACATTTATTCAACAGTGCTTTTGATCTGCCTGCATTGACACTATTCTTTAAGAGAAAAATATTATATACCAGTTATCAATGTAAAGCTGCTTTGACACAATCTGCATTGTAAAAAAAGGTGACTTGACTATATATACCTCTTATCGTTAATTGAGTTGATTAACTGAATGCATTCCTCTCGTGTTAATTAATTCAATTAAATTCAATTCACATTTATTTGTATAGCGCTTT
This sequence comes from Anabarilius grahami, assembly GCA_003731715.1. Taxonomy (NCBI): domain Eukaryota; kingdom Metazoa; phylum Chordata; class Actinopteri; order Cypriniformes; family Xenocyprididae; genus Anabarilius; species Anabarilius grahami. The sequence continues at coordinate 1,604,173 of RJVU01061863.1, read as the reverse complement.
TCATGATACATATCATTCAAAGCAGCTTTACAGAGAATGCATGTCAACATTACAATTTAAAGAATGCAGTTAGCAAATAATGTAATAATTTAGGCAATTAATTTACAAACACTGTTAGCATTTTACTTGAAGGTAGAAGCAATGAGCTCCTGGAAATAATGAATTACATATTAACAATAATTAGGATATATAGAAATTTGGGAATGTGCATGTTGATCCAGATGTTGCATCATCTGAAGTCATCGCAGGAGTTGGCGCCGTCTCTTCACAGGTGTTGGTCATCTGAGGATGGGCGTCCCAAAGTAGAACAGAAAAGATAATGGAGAATAATTGGCGTAGCTGCTGTTCATAACATTAAGCAAAGATAGTCATGTGCAATTGATCTGATATGAGATGCATTACGTGAATGCTTGGCTAAAGAGATGCGTCTTTAATCTAGATTTAAACTGGGTGAGCGAGTCTGAGCCCCGAACATGATCAGGAAGGCTATTCCAGAGTTTAGGAGCCAAATGTGAAAACTCTCCCTCCTTTAGTGGACTTAGATATCCTAGGTACATCCAGAAGTCCAGAGTTTTGTGATCTTAAGGAGCGTGAAGGATTGTAGGGCGATAGAAGATCAGTTAAGTACACAGGAGCTAAACCATTTAGAGCCTTATAGGTCATTAGGACAATACTATTTTTTTAATCGATACAGAACTTAATGGGTAACCAGTGTAGAGATGATAAAATTGGTGTTATATGATCATATTTTCTTGACCTGGTAAGAACTCTAGCAGCTGCATTTTGTACTAATTGTAGCTTGTTTATTGAGGAAGCAGGACAACCAGCTAGTAATGCATTACAGCATGGGCGACATTTGACTCTCGACATTTTTTTTTTGCAAGTACAAAACGTTTTTTGTACATGCATGAGTAAATTATTTGCAGAAATTTTAATCAAACAAGTTTAAGTTTGGTTGATGTTTATTTACTAATTTATTTAATAATTCACTTAATTATATTATCACGGGAAATTACGTGGATGATATGTCAATCAGTGTCCATCATTTTGCGAGCAACTAATGATAAAGAGAAATGCCACGTCGCAATATTGAAAATATTTCCATTTTAAACCATGAAGGCGAGCTGGTTGATATCACACAAACATTTCACTATTCACTACAGAAACTGAAAATAAAAACCTTTCGCATCCGACGCTGGAATATTAATTCAATAATAAAAGTAGCATGATAATAAGAAAAATAATTTAACATGATTTTTAACTCCCTCTGTAACACAGGGAGTCCACTGGAGGCGACTGTAGTAAAACCCAAGTGCAGTTTAATGATAATAATGCATAACATGAACAACAAAACAGACTTGACTTGACTACAGAACCTGACACTCAACATAAGCGAGTTATATAAAACAAAGCTAGACAAGATAACAATGGACCATGAGGGCTATTTATACAAAGAGACTAATGACAAACAAGGAACACCTGTGAACAATGAAGACAAAGGACCAATGACAGGACAGAACTGAAATCACATGACAATGACAACCAATCAGAACATGACACGAGACAGGGGAAGCACATGACATGATCACATGAGGGCAATGGGAAATCACATGACACAACACATGGCAAAAACAAGGAAAACAAACATAGCATAACAATAAAAATAAACCATAAACCGTGAACAAGAAACAATACCAAAACAAGACATGACACCCGTCAACTATACGCCACTGTGAAGGGATAAACAACATTCGGGCACGGCATCAAATTGATCAACTGTTTCATCCAAATCCACATGCATGGGCCGTTCAATGTTCAGTACTGCAATGTCTCCTGTCTCATGCTGTTTCTCATGTTTTTTCAGTTGGCGCAAGCAAGAAACGTTTTTTTTTTTTTTATTCATCTGGTCGTGTTGAAATATATAACTGAGTATCATCGGCATAACAGTGGAAACTACCGTTATACCCGTCCCTGAATACCAATGCAATTTTGCAGTCGATCTAGGAGTATTTTATGATCTATAGTGTCGAACGCAGCCCTAAGATCAAGTAACACTAGTATTGAGATACAGCTTACACTAGTATTGAGATACAGAAGCTAGAAGTAAGTCATTTGTCATTTTAACGAGCACAGTTTCTGTGCTATGATGAGACCTGAATCCTGACTGAAATTTTTCATAGATAGCGTTTTTTTTTTTTGCAAGAAGGAGCACAATTGGACGACACTTTTTCTAGTACTTTAGACATAAATAGATAATCTGAACATGGTCCTCCCAGACTTTGTGAGCACCCCTTGACTGTTCCTTTAATCACATGACTCTCAGGAAGTAGCATAGCCTGGATGCCATCCGAACTTAGCCCCGCCCACAACATTTTGAGGTCGGGGAGTTCGGTCTGGACTCGATCCGTAGAGGAGTAATTATGCCCGAACAGAAACTGTTCGGACCAATCACATTGTCAGGGCGATGATTGACAGATTATCACCAGAAACGTAATCAGCCACGTCATCAAAGAGCGCTTGGGTTGAATTAGTTTACAACAATGATGGCTGGTGTTGAAGAACTGAGATGTGTAGATTCCGCCATCGCGTCCGTTATAGAAGATATCAACAGCGCATTCATTTTAAAAGATTTTAAAATTCTTTTTACAACACCGGCAAAGATTGTTTACGCTCATCTTCTACTAGTTCCAGCATCCAACTATGCGTCACTCAACATACGTCACTTACTCTGTAGCTCTGATTGGTTGTAGGTCTATCCAATTGAGGTCTTTCCTGGATCGGTTGAAATACGCCCCCATAATCAAAGCCCAATGGAGCAGTATCAGACTCATATTTGAACTATAATTGAGTATGACCACGTCAGGCTAATGCTGTGCATTAAAAGAGACAAGATTTTGGCGAGTCAGCTGCCAGTAGGGGGCGCTCTCCAAGCAACAGTGCCACCACTTGCCAGCCCTGATCTAAGAATTATGTTATATGCAATAGATTGAATTACTAAAATATTTATAATTGGTTTTCCATGTAATTATCTCTATATTTATTACCATCAACACTGTCACCACTTTCTTAAATTGATTCAATTTATGCTCCTGATCACAAATTGATTGTTATACATTGTTATATATTGATATAATAATAATGACGATGATAATCATAACAGCAGCAATTATCAAGCCTAGACATTATATAGATAATATGTTGATCATATGCAATATACCACACTACTTATGCCTACACTGTAGGTCATAACATTATCTTATTATCAAATCCGCCTACTATAATAACCTAATAACCGTTATAATATAATCATGATAAACAGTCAGCTAAAATCACAATATGTTTTCAGAGACCAATATTATAATATAGTCATATTCATACATCGTATAATATATATATATATATACATATACATACACACATATATACACATCAAAATCTTATCTACTTTACTATTCATAATGTATTATATATTTAAATCAATTTATTGTTTACTTAAGTTACGACCTTTCTATAATAATAATTATAATTATACATAACCATTTTTATTAAGGAATGACTGATTCCATTATAAATTTTAGCATACATATGAAAACCCATAACAGTCAAACACCACCTTCCTCATTAATGTAATGTGACAAAACCATTTCCTTATATCTAATTTTAAATTGATGAATATTTGGACATTGCTTCAGCTTTAACCCCAATCGATTCCAAAGTTTAACTCCACATATAGACACACACAAACTTTTCCTTGTGGTTCTCACTGCCTGAACTTTAAAGTTACCAAACCCCCTCAAATTATAACTCCCTTCTCTCTGCGAAAAGAGCTTTTGAATATTCATAGGAAGTGTACTTTTACTGGCTTTGTATAACAATAGCACAGTATAAAAATCAACTAAATCAAAGAACTTTAACATTTTAGATTGCAGAAATAAACTATTCGTGTGATCACAAAATCCTACCTTTCCTACCTATAATTCTTACTGCACGTTTTTGGAGTATAAAGAGGGGATGTAGTGAACTTTTATAGTTATTGCCCCACACTTCTACAGTAAGTTAAATAAGGCAACACTAATGTGCAATACAACATATACAATGCATTATATTGTAAAAAATATTTAGTTTTATTAATAATTGAGACACTTTTAGAAACTTTGCTTTGTATGTCAAGTCAAGTCAAGTCAAGTCACCTTTATTTATATAGCGCTTTTTACAATGCAGATTGTG
>RJVU01061863.1:1582399-1595343 GCA_003731715.1 Anabarilius grahami | reverse complement strand
GAGATCATGCATCGGTACTCTACTGCTTTTCCTGCAGTTCCCGGATGTGAAATGTTGAATTTTCTGCCGAATTTGAACCACTGAATTTGTGAAAGCGAATTTATAAAGCGAAATAAAATGGACTGAAAATTGCTAGTCGAATTTTATAGGTTGTATTTTTAAACAGAATGAATATTTTGGAAGTGAAATCTGAAAGGTGAAAATAAATTACTGAATTTTTAATAATGAAAATGTGTGTGAAATATTTTTAATTGAAATATTCACAGCTAAATATACAACCATGTTGAATTTCAGCCCATAAAAATTCAAGCCTTAAAAATACAATGCATCTAAATGCAAACACAGCTAATGTAATGCATATTTTTTTCAATTAGTGCAATTCAACAAGCTTTTTATTTCGAAAACATTTGGCATTAAATTACTTCCATAATGATGCACATTCACATTCTACCTCAAATTACTATAAATGCTCTAAGTGACCGTTACAGTACCATGTTTTGTTTGGTAATGTTAATAAAGAGTCTTCGGTATAGTCAACACATGTCTGTCTTTTATTTCTTACTTGACTCTCTTTTCTCACTTGTCTTAGGTTTCTTCTTTTTATACTACTTGTATGATACTCCACATCACACATAACACTTAACACAGTGGCTTTCTTAAGTAACAACAATCTGATATCATCACAGATTTGACAGTTTTTTTCGTGTTTGATACTGTAAAGCTGCTTGCTTTTAAGCAATCTATATATTGAATAAAGTGGCATATAATAAATGTGACGTGACTAGAGTGCTGAGTGCAATGTTGATCAGACGCTTTGTTATGCGTTCTTTAAAAAAATACTTGTTTCCTAATTTTTGTTGTGTTTATTTTGTTACTGAGTACAAATGCACAGCACATATTTAAATATTCATCTAAATGCCACTCTCAGCAGTGCGGCATCAGTTGTTTGATTATAGTAAATCGCAGCTCACGTATTTCGAACTTCGTTTTACCCCTAATAAAGGAATAACGAAAAAGAACTTTGAAGTATATCGGGGCATTTAGTAGGATGAAAATAATTACATTTAAACAGTGATTAAAATATATAAAGAAAGCTATCAAAGAAAGTTCCATTTGCAATCGCTGGAGCTGTCAATCAAACGGTGTGAGTTTCAGTGAGTTCTGGAGTCGTGCCAAAACTCCCGTTTTATTCAACAAATCTCTTAGTTATATTGTGTTTGCACTGTTAATGACAATGAAAATTGTGTTGCAATGTAATTTACTTTTCATGCAATAATTTGCTTTTCATGTTTGTTAGTTTTTTTTTTTTTATGTTACTATTATCTTGTTTACAGTATACTGCTTGGTCTTATTTGCTTTTCATGTTTGTTAGTTTTTTTTTTTATGTTACTATTATCTTGTTTACAGTATACTGCTTGGTCTTATTATTAATGTCTATCATTGATAATATGTTAATGCCTGTTTGTTATTTGAAATTATTTAATAATAATAATAATAATGTTCTCAACAACATGTCAGTGATTGGCTACAATCTTTATCACTGCAACTTTTCATGCCACAATCTAAATATAATAAGCTTTCCTGTAGCTCAGTGGTTAGAGCATGGCACTAGCAATGCCAAGGTCATGGATTCGATCCCAGGGATTGCAGATACTCATAATGCAATGTAAGTCGCTTTGGATAAAAGCGTCTGCCAAATGCATAAATGTAAATGTAAATGTTAATAATGACATAGGCAAAGCAAGGCAAGGCAATTTTATTTGTATAGCACATTTCATACACAATGGTAATTCAAAGTGCTTTACATAAAGAAGAATAATAAAAATAGAACATAAGAAATAAAAATAACAGTAAAAACAGAGAATTTTGCTATCTGGATGGAAGAGCTAGGAAGTTTCAGGGAGTTTTGTTGTTGTTGTTGTTGTTGTTGTCCGTCAGAGTGGATCTAAACGGATCTATCCATCAGAGCAGATCTAAATGGATCTGCCTCACATGACAGGACCGCTGTCTAGCTCTACTTGTTAAGGCACTTCAAACTGATGAACAAAGTTTCAATCTCTCCTTTTGCCAAGACACCTCAAGCTGCGCCACACATCCCTAATCCCCCTTCTGGAGATATCTTATCTATAAAACGCAGTTCAAATTTCCCCTTTGGAAAGTGTCCTGACTGTAATCCAGAGATATCTTAACCATGCACCACAGCTCAAATTTCCTCATGGTTTGTCCCCTTATCCAAATTGACCAAATTTTAACCTAATCGCAAATGCTTTCTTCCTAATTCTCCCAACTCTTTCAACCAGACAGCAACATTTAAAATGCATTAAAAGTCAGAAATAACAAGATGATACATAAAAGATATAAAATACATTAAACATGAAATAAAAACAGTACAAGGTATTAAAAGAATAAAAAGATAATACGTATAAAATAAAAAATGCAAACAGTTCGGACATAGCACAGTGCTCAATCTGCAAATGCATAGGTAAAAAGATGTGTTTTGAGTCTGGATTTGAATGTGGCTACTGTTGGAGCACACCTGATCTCTTCTAGAAGCTGGTTCCAGCTGCTGCTGGCATAACAGCTAAAAGCAGACTCTACTTGCTTTGAGTGAACCCTTGGTAGTGACTTGATCCTGATGATCTGAGTGATCTGTTAGGTTTATATTCTATGAGCATATCAGCAATGTATTGAGGTCCTAGGCCACTGAGTGGTTTATAAACAAGTAACAGTACTTTAAAATCAATTCTAAATGTAACTGGAAGCCAGTGCAAGGACCTGAGGACAGGTGTGATGTGTTCATGTTTTCTGGTTCTGCTCAGAATCCTGGCAGCAGCGTTCTGTACGAGCTGCAGCTGTCTTATGGTCTTTTTTGGAAGGCCAGTGAGGAGCCCATTTCAATAATCCACCCTGCTGGTGATGAAAGCATGGACAAGTTTCTCTAAGTCTTGACTGGAGACAAAACATCTAATTCTTGAAATATTTTTGAGATGATAATATGCTGATTTAGTTATTGTCTTTACATGGCTACTGAAACTCAGGTCTGACTCCAAAATCACACCAAGATTCCTGACTTGATTTTTAGTTGTTTGACCCCTAGAGTGAAGGTACATGTTCACTTTGAGAACTTCATCATTGTTTCCAAACGCAATGATTTCAGTTTTGTCTTTGTTTAACTGAAGGAAGTTTTGGCACATCCAAATGCATTGGCACAGGGAGTCAATGGGGCTGTAGTCGTTAGGTGATAGGGCTAGGTAAATCTGGGTGTCATCTGCATAGATAAATGTAATGCAACACTTTTCACAATTAGTTAACATTGAGAGCTGAAATAGTAAAAACATGCTAAAAAAGAGAGTAATACTTGGCTATTTCAAATGGAAAGCTGTTAGCCAATCACAGCAGTGGGCGTTTACACTGAAGTCTCACAGCAGACACGCCCCTTAAAACAGAGCCTTCAAACAGAGGGCTAAAATCAGGGTAGGAAAAATGTCTTATTTCTAAATTATGACCATACTAACATTTTAAGTGCACCTCATGGAACATTATAAAAAAATAAAACAATGCAGTTCATGACCCCTTTATAGTGTGGTTAGTCAGTGCATGTTGAGTAAATAAAAATGTTGTTTTATTATTCCTTGCTATAAATTGTTTCATAATGATATGGAGAAACTAGATTAAAGATAATTTGCTCTATTATTTGATATATTTTAAAGATATTTATCCAAACAATCAATAGCATCCTGTTTTGTAAGCTTTCTCCATTCATCTGGAATCTTACCCTGTCCCTCAAATGTTTTATTGAAGCGATTTTCCAGATCTTTCTTGAATCTGCACACAAACCACTTCCAGTAAGGCAGCTCAGACAGGTCAGGGGTGATGCTCCACTTTGCATATACTCCTCCTGCTGTTCTGTATTCTTTATATGGAAAGTAGTTATCTGATACAAGAAATGTTTTATCACTTGTCACTAAATTTGTGCAAATATCAGAACAGAGCTTCTGTGACTGTGTGTAATGCCATCCATTAATTCCATCCACTCTATGGAAAGGAACACTGTGATCTCCATCATGGTTTTCTATGGTGTTGGTGCAGATGGCTGTGCAGAACGGACACTGAACCCAACAGCACTGACAGAAGTGATCAATCAGAAGCTCATCTGGTCTGAACTTGAGGTCCAATTTTTCATCAAATACATCAATTTTAAACTCTTTACTGATGTCAGATGTTATAGCAGGAAGTTCTTTCTTTATCACATCTTCTAGGAGGTTGAAATCATCAACATCATCATGTTTTACTCCACTGAGGTCTTTTTCAGAGAAGATCAGCTCATCTGAAAGCTTCTGTGTGAAACTCTTCAGCCACAAACCAACATCTCCTCTGTTCTTTTGAACATGTTCAGTAGATTCATGTGCTGCTTCCATGATCTTCTGCTGCAGGAGTTCAATGTTCTCCTTCATCTTGGGTAAAACACTGACACTGAACTTATCAGTGATGTACTGACTGACTTCATCTCTGATAAAACTCTGGAAGTGATCTCTGGGAGTTTTAATGTAGTCCATATATTTTTCAAAATTCTTCTCTTGTGCCAGTGTCTTCAGGATGTGTTTCTCCATATTTGATCTGTTTCCATTCAGTGATTCACAGTTTGATCTCATTTCACCTGTCAGATCTCTGGCAGTCTTCTTGTAGACACTCTACTCAATGGGCTCTTTCAGTTTCTGACAGATGATCTCACCAAAAATAGCAGCTGATGCGGCTCCATGACAGTATTTCTGGAAAATACTATAATACTCTCCTCTCTTCTTCTCAACATATATTACAGGATCATTGGATTCTCTGAACAGTCTGTGTTGGTCAGTGATAGTCTTGTTTGCTCTCTTACAGATTGAAAGAACCAAATCCATGAAGAATTCAATCTTGAACACATATTTCACTGGTCCATCCTGATGTTCTGCTACTCTCTTCTTGATGTAACCTGTGAGTTGTTGAATGCAGCTAATGTTGTAACCCATCTTTGACATGTTAAATGACTGAATCATTCTGTCTGTCTGCTGAACAATGTCTGTGACTAATGATCTTATTTGGGTTTCATCCTCTTTGGGCAGAACATAACCAAGCTTTTCTTTAGCTGATCTGATGGCATTTGTGAAAAATCCACTGGATTTCTTAAACTGTACATAATCTGAATAACTTGGTACAGAAAAAACATCTTTACACTCACTGCTCTCCCTCCAGTGATCTACATTAATACTTCCATAGATGTCACTGAGGATCTCTCTCACATCTCTCATTATGTCAATGTCTTTGATTACAGGAGTGTCTCTAATGATCTTCTTCACACTCTGTTCCCAAAACAAATCAAACTCTTTCTTCAGAGTTTTTTCATCATTTGTTTTGTGTTTGAGTTTTAAGGCAAGCTTTTTGCTCTTTTCAAAGAGAGTGTTTTCATGATGTGTCCTCTGAGCATCAATCTTTTTCTTCAGGTCTCGTTGCTGAAGAATCTCATTTAATTTCCTCTTTGTTTCTCTCACAATGTTTTCCTGAAGTTCTTTGATTTTGATTTCAAATGAAGTTTTCCACTGTATCAGTATATCTTTATCTTTGTCTTTTTCAAAGAATTCAGACATTGATTTTTTTACTACTTTGCTTGTCTCCTTTAGTTCTATTTGAAGATCAGTTTCATCAACCTCATGAATCGCTTCATTATATATTTTGTTGTGTAGTTTGTTCTCAGTTTCCATCATGGCACTGCGAAGACTCCAGGACCACTTGCTGTATTTGGTCTCCAGTTTTCTGTAAGCTGCAATCTCCAGAGAATTTCTGAAGCTAAAGACGAATCGTTCCTTCAGTAAAGCCTCCCAGAGATCTTTAATACGAACCTTTAAGTCTTTCATCATCATTCCATTTGATTTTGAGGCATGAGAAACGATAGATTCCTTCAGTTCTTGAATATTCTCACAGTAGTTTGGGTTTGGTGGTGCCATGGGTGGGCTGCCCTCCCAGAATTGAGCAAAATACTTTACATCATTCTGAACATCAAATCTAATGACATCACTGAAACGTTCTGCATCACAGACTTCCTCTTTAGCAGCAAGTTTTGTCATCTCATCCAGTGTCTCTTGCAGTCGTCTCTTTCCCTCCATGTTTTTCTCTCCAGCTGTGACATCTGAGACGTTCTGATGCACAAACACACAGCTGGGATTCAGTCTGACCTTCTTCATCCTCAGGAAGGCCTGAACAACAATCTGAAGAGTGTCCTGCATCTCAGCTGGGTTTTCACCAAAGATATTGATCAATGTTAGATTTCCAAGACCAACAACAAATGTGGCCAATTCATTGTCATGATGTCTTGTTGATCGTCCAGCCAGTTCTAGAGCACGAAGACCTTCAGTATCAACAACCAGAATATAGTCAAAGTTCATCTGTGTTTTCATCTCATCTGACACTTTGACCAGCTGCATGAAAGCTCCTCTGGTGCACCTGCCAGCACTGACGGCAAACTGGAGTCCAAACATGGCATTCAGCATGGTGGATTTCCCAGAGCTTTGAATCCCTAAAACTGACAGCACAAAGACTCTTTTGTCTCCCAGTTTCTGGATGAGTTCATCTAGAACAGCAGAGATCCAGATCAGAGGAACATGAGCAGCATCTCCATCCATCAGCTCCAGTGGAAATCCAGAGATCATCATCTCTGCTGCAAGACTCAGGAGAGAAGAGAAGTGAACCTGCAGGTCTTTCTTGTTCTTCTTCACAGATGAACATGATTCATAGATCTGACCGATCTCCCTCATGATGTGCTCCAATCCAAATGTTGCTGCTTGAAGTTCCTCAGATATTCTCTCAAGTTCAGTTTGTTCAGCTTTAAGTTGATCAGGTTTATCATAATTTTCTTTCAGTTTTAAGACTGTTGACCATTTTTCATTATACTTGTGATGTATCACACAAAGGTCAACAGAAGTATATTCATCCAGAAGGATTCTGAGCCATTTGAGAAAAAACATTTTCTCATGTTCATCATGCAAGTTCATTTCTTTAATAAAGAGCTTCATAAAATCACTGATTTTAGATTTATGCTGTTGTTCACGAATTTTCTCCATTTCTGTTTGTTTTCTGCTGATGTCCATTTCTGTTTCATCTCCTTGAGGTCGATGTAGTTCTTTGTTCTTCTGACTCCACTGATGCCACAGTTTCCCCTGATGAGGCAGAAATGATTCTTTGATTTCCGGCAGATCTTTCTTCTCCAGTAAACTCATCATCTGCTCCGCTGTTTCTCTTCCTCTCCTGCAGTCTTCATCCTCTTCCTCATCTACTCTGATGTCTAAGTGTTTGGACACACCTGGAAGCCTGAAAATGTAAGATGATTCAGAAAGACAATCATTTATAGCTCTTCTGAGTTCCTCAGATACATCTGACTGATTTCTATCTTTCAGACCAATTTTGTATTTCCATTTCTTCATCTCAAATACAGTAGAATCATCTTCAGTAAGAAGACATATGAGTGGCTTTTTGTTTGTGAACAGCTTTTGCATTATTGCTGTGCTTTTGTCATTCCTCTGAAGTTCTGGTAGAAGAACAACATTGACTGAGCTCATTTCAGTGAGGATCTGCAGCTGTTTCTCATGCTCTCCTGCATCACCGTGTAGATTACAGAACGCAACACAGTCAGTGAATTTATCTGTGTTTTTCCCAGAGGGGCAGAACCAGGCGATCTCCACCACTCCATCTATCAGTTCTCTGGTTCTGCTGCTGCCTGGGCAGTTCCTGTGGAAGAACGTGTTGTGTTTCTCATTGATCAGACTGTTCATCAGCTGAGACTTGGATGAAGACACAGAGCCAAACCTGAAGAAAAACACCATTGGAGTTTTTGCTTTGTAGATTGACTGGGTTTGACTGATGGTTTCATTGTTTGTTTGTTTTTTCTTCCAGCTCTTGTTGATTTGTCTGAATGTCCAGAGAGGAAACTCAATCTGTTGTGTAAATGGATCAGGAACAAGCAAAGGCAGAGCAAACTGACACTGGGACAGTTTAGTGACCATCAGCTGCTTCAGGAAACCATCAGCACAATGAAACACGGCCATCTGAACATCCATCGGGTGAATTCGCTCAGATTGGCTTGTTCCTTTTTTAGAAAAAGATATTGCTTTGAGGATATCACCACTGTCTTCTGATGATATGTTGTCTCTTTGTTGTGTGTGATCCTCTTCAGTGTTCTTTTTAACATTAATGTATCTTGCTCTGTAGTTCATCATCAGTAGTTTTTGTAAGAAACTCAGAACAAGCTCCTCCTCAGCACAAGACTCATTGGACTGTAATGAATGTGCCATTAACTGAAGAACATCTGCAGCTCTCATGCTGTTGATCCTGTCAAGATGAAGTCTGAGAAATTGATGCTCTATTTTTTCTCTTTTAGTCTTTTCCTGTTGTAGGTGTTGATCTGGTCTGATCCTTGTTATAACGTCCTTGTTTTCTTCCTAATTCATAGGCAAAATTAATAATAGATTTATTTTTTAAGTATTAAATATGATGTGGTAACAATAACAACAACAATTGTAATTTCAATGCCATATTGATAATGAGAAATGTTATTTGCAACTGATTTCATTTGACCATAAAACTGTTACAAATACAATAGCAGATGATTTTATTTCTGTCTGCATTATTTGCATTATTTGTTGGTTATGAATAGTAAATAAATGTTATTGTGGGGTTAATAATTGAAATTAAGTAATACAATTTAACAAACTGATTGTAGAGGGTCTCAACATTGCTGGTCACAATTTCAGGATATCAATCTGGTTACAGCCAGAGCTAAAGCCCTGGTGTTAAAATGACACTGCTCGGCGTCTAAAGGAGTACGTTCACACTGAAGGTAAATGTGGCCCAAATATTTTTATTTATTTATTTTTTTGCCCACATATGACTCGCATCTGTTTTCCCCATGACAGTGTGAACAGTACAAACATCATGGAATCTGAACTTTTCAATGCCGATTTGTGCCACTTCCATATATGGTACTAAATCCGATACAGGTCATGGGTCGTATTCACGAAACATCTTAAGGCTAAAAGTAGGTTATAACTTGTTGATTTAAGAGAAACGTTTAAAAATAATAGGCGTGTCAGTTCTAATTTTACGACTCCTAAATTTTTGCTCTAAGAGTATTTCACAAAGCATTTTTGTGCTAAAACTAGCTCCTAAATCTGTGAAACATTAGGAGTAGTCAAGAGGACTCTTATGTCACTAAGACCTGTATCTCAAACAATCCTTAAATGATGGTTGCCCAAAGATTCTGAACACCATTGAGGCAATAGTTGATAGATCTTTGAGTGTTGAGCCTTTTCTTCATAAATTCAATACATATTTTGATTTATAAAATTTGAATCTACAATAAAATGCCAAAAATAACTATTTAATAAATAAATAATGTCTGATTACCTGTGGCAGTTGTTTTCACCAGTTCACACTTACAAATGATTGAATAGAGTAAAAACAAATATAATAAGCGTATTTGGCGTTCTGTCTAAGGGGATTGAGGGCTCTGAGTTTGGAATTTAGGCCAAACCAGAGTTCTCCCAGTATCTCCCCAGCTCAGAGTGAGGAACGGGGTGGCGGAGGGATGCAGAAAACTGTCGAGGGAACTATAGGTGAGTCGGCTCTCGTCTGTGTATATATACCTCCTCTCGAGCTGATTAGATGGGCCGTTTGAACGCGCTCCTCCAAAACTTTGTTTATAAAACATAATTTAATGTTTGAATTCTGCAATCTCTTGAGACACAGAAATGTCCACAGCCAATCACTGTGGGCATAGTTAGTAAGCGTGTTGACAACTCTTAGCTTAAGCTTAAGACTTCTCTCTACTTCTTAGAAAAAGTTTGTCTCAGCAGCTTTGTGAATAGGTTTTAGGTACATAGCTTAGAACGTTTACTGATATTTAGGAGGACTCTTAGTGGTAAGATAAAATGTTTTGTGAATACGGCCCCAGATGTTTGTAATTGGCTTTCCTGTAGCTCAGTGGTTAGAGCGTGGCACTAGCAATGCCAAGGTCATTGGTTCGATCCCAGGGATTGCACATACTCAGATACAAATGTATAGTATAATACAATGTAAGTCGCTTCGGATAAAAGCGTCTGCCAAATGCATAAATGTAAATGTAATGTGACCGCAGTGTGAGCAGTCATATCAGAATTCATGCGATTTTTACGTCACTAATCATTCATCACGATTCTGTGTTCATGGGAGGCTATTCAAAGATTTTACACACCCAATGTTATCAAGAAAGTTGAGAAAGGTAGTCAGTAGAAGGGCAGTGATGTGTCAGAACTCGTAAGTATTACAGAGACAGCTCTATAATAAAAGCAAAACACGAGGGCTTGTATCATAAAAGTTTCAAAACTCTGCTTTCTTTTTTCACATCATTGTCTTTATTTTTCAAATTGCCTGTGCATAATAACAGATTACACAATAAATAAACACGCAATCGCTTACTTTAATGATTGTCGTGCAACCTGGCAACATAGTTTGTATCGTTTTGAGCATGCAGGTCAGTTCAGAGCAATGATCTGTTCACACTGGAAATCTGATATTGGCCACATTTAAAACAACAATGTGAACAACTACACAAAAACTCAGATCTGAGCAAAAATCGGAATTGAGCATTAAGGCTTGCAGTGTGAACGTAGTCCCGGGGCCTCATTTATAAAGTGTGTGTACGCACAGATTTTATCTTAGACTGTGTGTACACTTAAATCCACGCCAATGCTCATATTTATAAAAACGTCTCAGGTTACGTATGTAACCATGGTTCCCTTAGAACAGGAAATGAGACTCTGCGTTTACTGCATATGGGGAACCGTCACTCGTGACAGGTATCCGAATGCCAAGAATCACAACACTCCAATCATATTGGCCGGCAACAGCCTATGACGTCATCATAGCGCGAACCCAGAAGTATAAAAGAGCACCTAGAGGAAATGTCAGTACCTACTCGTCTTGAGGGACTGTTCAGCAGGCAGCCCGAAGCATGGCAGGGCAACAAAGAGTCTCGTTTCCTGTTCTCAGGGAACCATGGTTACATACGTAACCTGAGACGTTCCCTTTCGCAAGGGAACTCAACTCAGCGTTTACCGCATATGGGGAACGAAATACCCACGCCGCCATGCTGAAGGAGAGTGCATGCCACATGACTATACAAACTTCCAGCAGTTTCAGGGAAACGCTGGGAGCAACTCTCCCTCGGGTCACGCAAGGCTGTCAGTGACAGCATTCCCTACGGCCAACAACCCAAGCTGAGCCTAAAAGAGGCCTTCGGCAGAAAGCCTTCTAAGGCTGCTCAGAGCTTCTGGGACCAACATTCTTGTGGAAAAGTGGTCCCTCAAAGGGAATGTGGCCAGGAAATCGAAAGGAACCCCGGCCAGTCACTAGAGGGGAACAAAGTCACCCTCAGTGCCACCAGGGGGGCCAAACTAATTTGGCGAAGGACAAACTTAGTCTAGGCCAACCCTGTCTGTTATAAAGAATCTCCGTAACGCTTTCTTCAGAGAAGAGAGCAGGTAAGAGCGACTGTGAATGAACAGTAAGCAACTCAAACCCATGCGCAGAGATGGGCACCCTGGAGAGCAGAACTCAGCTGAGTGCTAAACCCTCATATTGAGGGGAGTATAATCCGCTCATCCTAGGATCTACTCAGTGTCTAGTTAATGCACTGAGGAGGTTGTGCGCTAGAAGCCCTGATACAGGAGAGCACAAACCAGCCTGGGGCCGATCTCAACGGGAGACTTCATAGAAGTCTACGACCAATGACCAGCTTAGGGAGCTGAGCACAATTACACAGACAACCCAAAGGGAAGTACGAAGCTCAACCTAACAGATAGACCATACTGTAGGCACATAGTCATGGAGGCCGGAAAGGGGCCTTCGATATAACTAAAGTTCTAGCTAAAGAACTAAATATCACACCAAAAAAAAAACTCAAATCGCATGGTGGTATTCCAAGGTTGCCTATAAGGCCACTCACCTGAAACATAACAAGCTGGGCGCATGACCAACCATGTAATTAAGTAACTGTGAGTGCCCACAAAACAATCCATTCAACACAATCCAACGAGCAGTGTACTCGGTAAAAAAACTTTTTTACTCTCTAAAGCAAGAGGAGTACAACGTACATCATCACGCGCTAAAGAACTCCCCGTGGGGCCTATAACCTCAGCAGACACGTGGCATCAGCTCGTGGCAGTGTTATTAAGCTCCAGGTGGGACAAATAACCGACTGCAAATTAGGTTAATAAGCTAGCTAGTGGCAATCACGTCATGGTGATGAGTCACATAGAAACCAACACAAAACTGTGCCAACTGAAAGGAGGCCCTCGTGGGGCCTTCGACTTCCACAAGCACATGGCATCAGCCAGTGGTAGTTTCATGACCGAACCAGCCAGCAGGCCAAGTACTCTGTAAAAACACCTTAACTCTTAAACAAGAGGAGTACACACTCCGCCACGGTACTTTACGAGAGGCCTGATCTAGGGCCTACTCTTACAGAGGTGGGCATGGCCGATGGCTGTATGAGTTAGCAATCATGACTCAACCATGGTGATGAGTCATAAAGAAACCATCCCAACTGTGCCAACATGAAAACTGAAAAGGAGGCCTGGCCAGGCCTAATACTTTTAGCAACATGTGGCACCAGCCAGTGGTCATAAATAGGGACCAAGCTCGAGGGGACCAGCTCTAGACCCAACAAACTAATTGTGGGTAACTAGCTACAACTACCTGAGCTAAGCCTACACATTCCAACAGGCAATGTACCAAAAATTACATGTACAATTCACGAGTTCACACTTACAAATAATCAGGTAGTAAATAGTGTGCGTAGTAGTATGCGTATTTGGCGTGCTGTCCGAGGAGAGGGCTCCGAGCTCGGTATTTTGGCCCGAACCCAGAGTACTCCCCCC
>RJVU01061863.1:1568173-1578287 GCA_003731715.1 Anabarilius grahami | reverse complement strand
AACAGCTGATTGAGTGTTTAAACCACAAGCGGCACGTTAATTTAGAACGGCAAACTTTCACAGAAACAGTTTAAAACGTGAATTCTCCCGATCAACATTGATACAGATGGCATAACTGTGGAAATTAATTCAGGGACAGAAAACGAGAAGGATTTTAACTGTGCTTTTACGGGGTTGAGCCCATGCTGAGGAAAGTCCGAGATGGCTGGGACTGAATCTGCGCTGCGGCGCGGCTCTGGCTTGCTGAAGGCCTGCTGCGGCGGCCTGATGCTGGAACAAGGCCCGTTCCTTCGCGGGAAGAGGCGGCATTGCCCGAGACTCGAGCTTGGTGCTCGACTGCCTTGTTGTCCATTTCTTTATGGCAGGAATGATAGAATGGGCAGGAGTAGGAAAATACACTGAAGGAGATCGCGGATGTTCCGACCGCAGTGACGATCGGCCTCGGCGTCTTGGCATGCGGGGACCCGTTTGTTTGGGCTGACGCCCTCCGAGATGAATCGGCGGCGGTGTAATTGCTCCTAGTAAGGCCAGAGGATTGTGGCAAAGATTCAAAGAGGACGAAAGATTCTTCATCGGACACAAAAAGAATAATTTCGGACATGGTGGGAACTTAGGGCGGGTCAGATGCTGTAAAACTGTCGAGGAATATGGGTGAGTCGACTGTGTCTATATATATGCTTTCACTCATGCTGATTGGGTAGATATGTTGATTACTGATTGCTAACAGCTGGCTGAAATGACGTGATGATTAGTCAGATTATTTGAACGTTGCTCCTCCCGAATTTTGTTAATAAAACATCATTAAATATGCTATCATGGTCTAAGGGAGGCCTACAAGGCCTACCACCTCAAACAAACACGAGCATAAGCCTGAGGCAGTGCTAAGATATGTGAGCAAACTCGCGATTGTATACCAACAGCGCCCGAGATACTAGCTGTACTTAGAAGGAGGCTAAATAAAGAGCCAACAATCTTAACAGTATATGTAAAACAGCTGCTGTGGTCATGATCGACTGGGAGCTAACAGAGATCATCTCTAGTTCTAACCACAATAAGACTCTCTACACTCAACCTGAGTGTGCAATCCAACAGGTGATGCACTCAGTGAAACACAAACCCTAGCCGGGGAGTACAACAAAACACCACTTTCATAGATAGAGGCTAATCACAGCCTGCTATCATAGAAACAGGTGCTAACCTGTGGCAGCACTAGAGTAAGCTCACATATATTTAAGAATGTAGGGCCAAGGCTTAGAACCCAAAGCAAAAATAAATGCTTTGTAATACATGCCATCCAAACAGGATAAATGCTTTCACGAGACAGATCTGTAGATCTGTGCTGAACCCTTGAGAACGGAGGCTAAAACGCTGTCACCGTATGTATATAATTCAAGGGGTTCAAGGGAAGACGTTATAAAGCATGACAAAGTTCTAGAAAGTGGGGCCTAGCAACACTGCACATACAATTAAGAGCTATACACCATTTTAATCTGTGGAATATCTTCTTTTATTTGTGTACACTCAGAGTAAAAACAAAATGTTGTGCTTTTTGCAAAATAAAGAAAACTAACATGATGCGTGATCTGTCGTCTCCCTCTGAATGAAGTCCAATCTAATAGTTCTCAGAAAATTAACTGTAACTTAGTGAATACTAATCACAAAAAAAATACACTTATGTTTAAAAAAAAAACTTTGAAATGTCAGGTTTTAAATCGTGTAAGTCAAATCGAAACCAAAAATTCTGTGTTTATGTAATCTGTATGAAAAGAGAGCCATGTCAGACATCCGTGATTCAGCTCATTATCCGCTAATGCGGCCATGCCCACGGAGGGAGCGCTATACAGATGCAAATTCTAAGTCAATACATGCATACATCGTCTCAATCGTGTATTTATTGTCTTGAAAAGTGTTTATCTGGATGTTATAGCGATCTCTGGCCTCTGTTAGTTCCTGGAGAGTCACATGGTTGTTCTTCTTTAGATTAATTTGTGGACTAAATGTGCACAGAGCGCCCTCCGGATGCAAATATGAATTGAAAATACTGTATCCAGCGTTCATAATGATGACAATAAATACTGAATAAATATTACTCCTCTGTATAGAAAATTGACATAAACATATGAGAATCCATCAATATTTATCCAAATGTGCATGTTCAGACACTTTGCATCACAGAAATACATTATATTTTAAAGTTTATAATAGAATACCATTATTTTAAATTGTAATAATATTTCACAGTATTGCTGTTTTTTCTGTATGTTTGATATACACCATGATGAGCTTGAGACATGATCACAGAGGGTTTTTTCACAGCCTACCTGACTGAAAGAGTTCATTATTTATACAGGTAATTTATACAACTCATTATGCGATTCTTTTGTCTTCTCAGGTGAGAATCACCTATTATTCATGGTGATTCACGCCTCCACGCATACTGTGTTTCTTGACAAAAAGTGTTTTACAAAATTTAAATCTCTCTATTGTTTTATATGAACAAGCAGGCAGCATAATTTTTACATAATTTTTAAGCAAAAACTCTAGTCTACAACCTCCAATACCCAGAAGTCTTGTGAACACAGATTTAATATATATATTTTTGGCTTTATTTCAGTGACTTAAGTTTTTTGTTTTTTCAATCGATCACCTCCTCAAACCTGCTTCTTCCTCCTCGAGTCCAGCCGTCTGTGCGCTTTGCTCTGAAAAGAGGAGGTGCCTGAGCGGCCACACTGGACCTCTGGCCCTGTCTCAGAGCCTCAGCTGGTACGAGATGGGCCAGCCTCCTGATAAACTACATGCTCAGAAAAACTATACAGGAAAACAAGGTCTTATTTTAAAAACATAAAATAGACCCATCTCATATTCCTATGGCTAAAAGACCGAAGATCCCTAATACTCTTTTCTCTTTTTTTTACATGAAAAAGGATAGAATTTAAGGTTCTTTTAAGCCAAAAAGATCCTCTCATTATCCTCTCACAGCTAGGGGGTTTTCCATGCCCTCCCGATCTCAAACGCGGAGATCAGGAAGGAATGGAAAGTCTATGGGAGCCAAAACATCCATGGACAGAAAGGAACCGTTCGCCAAGCCATCCGCGGCCCCTTTCTTAACGCGCTCAAGCGTGTCCCAACAATACAGCAACTTCACATACACAGCAGCCAGAGGAGCGCTCCCTATCGGACACGATGACGTCAAACACAAATGTCATCGTCATCCACCCACTCATCCTCGTCAGCCCCGGGGAAGCAGAGAGAGAATACAACTCTCTCAAACTTCCCAATGAGCTCACCTGCGAGCCCTATGATTGCAGCCGCCGTATTGCCTCAGCACAAACGGGGTCAGAATCACCAGGCACAGATGCAGAAACCTCTTCCCTCGGGAAGAGTACCAAACGAGAACGGAGCGTCCCGATAGGGAGACGCTCACAGTGAACAATAGACAAACACACAGACAGCGCCCTCAAGCACCGTCTATGCGCGCTCCTCTCCAGACAGAAAAAACGCCAGAAACGTGTATATCAAGTGTCAAAAACCTGGGACACGGCTAAACACATTCTCCTGAATGTTTGTAAGGCATATATAGCATAATTCCTTACCGGTGTTGAAAACAATGGCATAGACAGAACAGTCCGAAAGACAAGAAGATACTGACTGTTTCTCTAGGCGCTCTTTTATACTTCCGGGTTCGCGCTATGATGACGTCATAGACTGTCGCCGGCCAATATGATTGGAGTGTTGTGATTCTTGTCATTCGGACACCTGTCACGAGTGACGGTTCCCCATATGCGGTAAACGCAGAGTTGGGTTCTCTTTCGAAAGGGAACAGTCTTTGACATGGAAAAGTGCATAGAGCCACGTCAGACGTACACTTTTCATTGTCAGGTTACTGCAGGTTTTTGGAAATCTAAGCTATTCTTGCAGCTCACCAAAGTTTTGGACGATGACTGTTGATCTTTTAAATGTACACAACATTAATTAGGTGTTGTTTACAATAAGGAGAACTGAAACCATTTAGCTGCGTGCAAGTTCGAGATCATTTGTGATTTATAGATTTCATATCTGAAAGAGAGGCGAATGATCGTTTTCTGTGTGTACGTTCATTCTATGAATCACATGTACGCACATCTGAGAAATAATCATAAGATTAAATTTAATTCTCAGCATGGTTGTTTAACCTGAATCGTGATGGTAGAATCCGTGAAGCAATGTCAACACATAGTATTGGTCACTTCTGTTGCCTGGCTACAAGGCAATGACTGGTGCTTTTATATTACATTCCAAAGAATGGCTGTTATCAGCCCCACAGTGGAAAACTAAATCGTAACCGTACCAGCTGGCCCGGAGCGGCACGGAATGGAACGGTAACGCAATGAGAACCGCTTAGCCCGATGGTGGAAAAGTGGCTAAAATAACACTGAAGCAGAGTTGCAGTTAATTAGGTATTTAACTGGTAATTTAAGTGATGATATGATGATATATGCTGTTACCAAGCAGAATCACTGTAAGAAAGAGTAACAAGGGAAGAGATGCACAGAAAAACAAGAACTGCAACTGACTTCCAGCCACAGCCTCATGCCTGCTTCAGACTACACAATTTTAGCCTGATTTTGCAACGATCTGCTTGACATAGGGTGTGTCATGGGGATTCATAAAAGACAATTGGCATAGGGACGCAAGATTTGATCGTTTCAGCTTGTGTAGTGTGAATAGAGGATGACAACCTTTAGCGACTTCTGTTTGGATTTGTAATAAACCTTATATTAAACTTCATCGGCCTGCCTGCACACACGTGTGACAGAAGACCAGACCACCTTTATTAATGAATGGGTAAAGTTCATCCCTGTGGCTCAGGAGAGCCATTTTTTTTTTCTTCACTGTTGAGTTTTCCTGTCTTGCCGTCACCAGTCATCTATGTATATAAGTTCAGTTCAGTTCAGTTGATGGCGACATGAAGCTTTTTCGAAGCACTGGGGCTTTCCTTTCAACTGTATCATAAAAAGGTTCATTACTCATTGCCTTTCAACACAGTGCACACTAACGACATCTTGCGGTCAAAAGATGGAAAAAAAACTACCTTTGCGTCCCAGACGACCCTGATTTTTGGACTGTTTCATGTAATAAATCAGTTTGTGCTATGAAAAGCATACAAAACAATGAAAATAATTAGTCTATATTAAAAATAGTCTTCTATGTGTCATTTTACTTACAAAATTTGAATAAATAAGTCTGTGAATACATTTTTGGGAAAAAACAGGCAAGCTTGGGCATATATCAAAATAAATTATTGTCATAGAATGCTCAGTTGAAGTACAAATACACTGGGAATAAATACAAACTGAACATGCACAAAACTACACAAGTAAATATTTATTTGTATTATGGTTTACTCTTATCAAAACGAATCTTTGGACATCACAGATTACATGGTTATGGCAAAACGAATCAAGCTCCGGCACAGTGCTTCACTGTGAGATGTTTAGTTTTTTGATACAAGCTTCGAAGCTTCGGTGTCAAATGTCACATCACTACTGCTACTTGTATGGATTTATATTAAACCTTGTATTGTAACTTTCTTCATCTTTGTCTTCATCTGCCTGCCTGCTCACACGTATGACAGTTTTTTGATTATTTTAAATTACATTAGATGCTGTCACTTTAGGAGTTGCCTCTGCTGCACATGACGCAGATCTCACATGCTCCCCACTTTCTCACAACTCTTTTCTTTTGTTTAAGACTTTAACTCATTCAAGGCTGCTCTAATGAAGATACTTGATAAAACGGACATTTTGAGTTTCTATCCAGGTAAGTCCAGGCTCAAGAAGGTGGATTGGTTTTTAGCTGTGTTCATCGCTATGGTAATTTACGCTATAAGGCTTACCTTCTCTGGAGCAGGTTTTATTCTAGATTAGAGATTGCAAAGACAAACTGGACCAATCAGGTATGAGTAAATTGACATACTAATGCAATAAAGCCATTTCCCCAGTATCTCTCACTTCAAATTAAAGCAGTTTAGAGTGAAAGAAATTTAGACAAATTTGCTCATCTTTTGCTATTAATTATTTATTATATTTATATTATACACTGATTAGGCATAACATTATGAGCACTGACTGGTGAAGTGAATAACACTGATTATCTCTTCATCATGGCACCTGTTAGTGGGTGGGATATATTAGGCAGCGAGTGAACATTTTTTTCCTCAAAATGTATGTGTTAGAAGCAGGAAAATGGGCAAGCGTAAGGATTTGAGCGAGTTTGACAAGGTCCAAATTATGATGGCTAGACAACGGTCAGAGCATCTCTAAAACTGCAGCTCTTGTGGGGTGTTCCCGGTCTGCAGTGGTCAGTATCTATCAAAAGTGATCCAAGGAAGGAACAGTGGTGAGCCGGCGTCAGGGTCATGGGCGGCCAAGGCTCATTGATGCACGTGGGGAGTGAAATCAATGGTCAAAATTGGTCAAATTGCTCAAGAAGTTAATGCTGGTTCTGATAGAAAGGTGTCAGAATACACAGAGCATCAGTTTGTTGCGTATGGAGCTGCATAGCTGCAGATCAGTCAGGGTGCCCATGCTGACCCCTGTCCACTGCCGAAAGAGCCAACAGTGAGATCAGAACTGGACCAGAGAGCAATGGAAGAAGGTGGCCTGGTCTGATGAATCATGTTTTCTTTTCCATCACATGGATGGCCGGGTGTGTGAGCATCGCTTACCTGGGGAACACATGGCACCAGGATGCACTATGGGAAGAAGGCAAGCCGGCGGAGGCAGTGTGATGCTTTGGGCAATGTTCTGCTGGGAAACCTTGGGTCCTGCCATCCATGTGGATGTTACTTTGACATGTACCACCTACCTAAGCATTGTGATGGTGCACTGCATATGATGGCAGTCAATGTTATGCCTGATCGGTGTATTAATTATAATTACGTATAATTCATATAATAGGCCTATATTCATAGATTATTATATTAATTGACAATTAATATTAAACTTTGCTTTTATATTAATATAAATATAATGCATGCATTAATATATAAAGCTTTTAAACAATTTAAGCTTACGTGTATTCGTTTAACCTCTTGGTGAACCTATATACATTATTAGGCCTATAGTTCTTTGATTTACATGTATTGATATAGTCAGATATTTTCTTTCAGCAGCCTTCTCAAACTTTCACTGCAGCAGCAGTGTTTATTTCTGCTTTGTAAATGCATTTAATTTCATGATATTATTCATAACAATCTCTTAATCTTCAGAAGAGATGTGAAATCTCTTGCAAGAAGTGAATCAAATGGACGCTCTGCATGTTCCGTGTGGTTGACTGTTTGCAGCACACGTCACACTTTAAGGTGCACGAGCTTCAGGTTGGATTTATCTGGTTTTGTTAACTCCAAACCTACTCTGAAACTCAGAGTTTGTTCAGCTAGATTCATGCAACAGGCCACTGGTAATGCTGTTTGTGGAGTTTTTTAATCATACTTTGTTGAGATCTTGAGAGATTTAATGTATTTTCAGTTTTCATCTAAAGGCAGGAACACACCAAGGCGACGGTCGGCCGTCTGGCAGTTTTTGTTCATCGGCCGACTAAGTTTTCTCAGTGTGTTCCGCACTGTCAGCTGAAATTGGTCCTCGTCGCCTTTTTTTCGGCCGATTCAAAATGTTGAATCGGCCTCGGAGCTTGTCAGTCCATCGGGCCATCTGATCATTCTGATTGGCTGTTCAGATACTGCCACCTGCTGGTTCAGAAAGGCATTTCATCTCACGCAGGCAGAACTGACGTGCTACTTGGCTGTCGGCTGTCGAGTGTTGGTTTGGTGTGTCAGGCCAACTTTGGACACAGACGCTGCCAACGTGAGCCAACCCCGCAGTCTGCTTTCGTCGCCACTAGTTCGTCGGCTTGGTGTGTTCCGGCCTTAAGGCTGTGGCTGAAATCAACTGTAGTTGTGTTTCTCTTTCCTTCAGTGACATGAATCTAGCTGAAAACACTCTGAGTTTCAGAGTAGGTTTAGAGTTGACAAATCCAGATAAATCCAACCTGGTTTAGATCAGGTTCAGTGGTCTCACAACCAGAGGTGTCAAGTAATGAAGTACAAATACTTCGTTACCTTACTTAAGTAGAAATTTTGGGTATCTATACTTTAGTAGAGTAATTATTTTTCAGCCGACTTTTTACTTCTATTCCTTAAATTTTCACACAATTATCTGTACTTTCTACTCCTTACATTTTAAATATAGCCTCGTTACTCCTATTTCATTTCGGCTTGTCTTCAGTAGTTCAGTAGAGAGAAGTTTGAATAAATTAGCGCTTGCAACTGACAACGCGATTGATAATGTTGTGATAACTCGTTACCCCCAACACTGGACATAGCAGACGTATGTAGCCAAGTACGAAGATACAACCATACAAGGGTAATTGTTACTAAGCCTGCCCTGGGTACACCAATTTTCTTGTCCATTGCCCTCACAGATTCCTGCAGCTAACCTTGGATGTACATTTACGTTGCAATAAAAGTTATTGATGACACGCCTCAGAAGTTTGACTTTTTGCACCATTACAATACTTATAGGCATCTAGTCATCATATCTTCTGCTCTATGAAACACGTTAATGCTCAGTAGTACACATATATGGTTCTTTATTGTATTTGCATTGTACTAAAATGCATTGATTTTCAATGGGCATATATGCGGCTGAAACAGGTAGTGTAGTGCATCCCAAATTTTTCAACATTAACATTAATATAACATTATAGTCATTATAGCCTTTAGAATTTTTTTAATTTTTTTTTTAAAGGTGGGGTAGTGCACAATAGGCACCTGTGGCACGGCCTAAGCTTTTGTTCTTAATGGCATTTTTTCCCCCTTACATTACTTTTACTTTTATACTTTAAGTAGTTTTGAAACCATGTACTTTTACACTTTTACTTGAGTAGAAAGCTTAAGTTGATACTTCAACTTCTACAGAAGTCTTTTTAATCCCTAGTATCTATACTACTACCTGAGTAATGAATGTGAATACTTTTGACACCAGTGCTCACAACACTGGGTATAAACTTTCTCTATTAACTCAGGTTTGATCCAGAGTTTGCGATTAACTCTGAAGCGCGTGCACCTGAAAGTGTGACGTGCGTCAAACAGCCAATCACACGGAACGTGGAGAACATCGGTTTGATTCACTTCTCACAAGAGAGCCGCGCAATTCACTTCTCTTCTGAAGATTAAGAGATTGTTATGAATAATATCATGAAATTAAATGCATTTACAAAGCAGAAATAAACACTGCTGCTGCAGTGAAAGTTTGAGAAGGTTGCTCAAAGAAAATATCTGACTATATCAATGCATGTGAATCAAAGAAATATGCCTAATAATTTATAATACAGTAATTTATACTAGTTTCACAAAGAGCTCAAATGAATACACATAAGCTTAATTTGCTTTATATATCGATCCATGTATTATATTTATATTAATTTAAAAGCAAAGTTTAATATTAATTGTCAATTAATATAATTATATGAATATACTATTATATGAATTATACATNATCATTCATATAATATAAATATAATAAATAATTAGCAGCAAAAGATGAGCAATTTTGTCTCTAAAATGTTTTCACTATAAACAGATTTAATTTGGAGCGAGAGATACAGGGAGAGTGGCTTTATTACATCAGATACGTGTCACTTTACTCACAGCTGATTGGTCCAGTTTGGGTTTGTGATCTCTAACTCAGAATAAAACCTGCTCCGGAGCAGGTTAGCTGTGTAGCGTTAGTTACTGCAAACTACTGAAAATAAATTATTCAGTGTGGTCTGGATTTTGTGTGAATACTCACCTCTCCTGAGTGATTTGATTCACACTCTTCAGGTGTTTGCTCATGGATTTTTCTTATACCCATTTCTACTTTTTCAGGTGAATCTAAAATAAAAAAAGTGCAATTAGCTTAACACGGTGAACATCATCATTAAAGATAAGATCATTATTTAAAAGATTAAATAATTATTTTGGGCTTCACCCAAAAATTAAGAATTTCTGACATTCATTTTCTCGCTTTTTATCTTTTAAATATAAAATATTAATTTTTTTCATTTAGATTAATTTATGAAATCCAGGGTCAAC
>RJVU01061863.1:1524629-1549772 GCA_003731715.1 Anabarilius grahami | reverse complement strand
GGATAGGTGCTGTTGTGGAAAATGTGCTACCATGCCAAAATCATTTATTTGTTTACATATTTTAGATTTCATATATCCTTAACGTTTTTATAATCTTTCTTATTACAATGACATCAAGCTCTGCAATCTGGAAATGTGAATATCGCCTGCGCCATAACACCAACAGCCATAACACGTTTATCCAACGGTTATCCAAACAAAGAAATGTACAACACTCGCGTTAAATTGCGTGTATTCACACACATACTTGATGCTGTCTACCTTTACATTAGCGACAGTAACTGGGCGGTATTGGCCCACATTGAGGAAACAGTCGTCAGTGAAATGTGTGGCGCAGACATACAAAACTTTGGGAAGTTGTATCGGTGCATTACCAGAGAAAATTAAAATTAACCCACTGTTTCGTCATATGTTCGGATGAAGGAACTAAAAAAATACCTCGGTGTTCATTTGTACATCCAAACACTGTGCAACTGCTATGTTTCGCTCATTTGAAAGCCATGATGTCTCTCTCGAAAAAAAAAAATATTGCGCTCACCTCACACTGTAGTAGCTCATTTTCTCATGGGCAGGCAAAGCAGAGAAAGGGGAGGTAACCTTTCCCCGTATGACGACATATAGGGAAGATTCTAGATTGGGCTGTCTGAGCTTTCATTTTCTCAAAGGCGAAGCAAAATACCCAGGGCTCGGTTTTCACCCACCACCTTTTCTAGCCAATGGGGGACCATAGGCAGGCTAGGGGAACTCATATTAATGTTAAAAAATCTCATGAAGTGAAATTTTCATGCCATGGGACCTTTAAGCAATCTATTGAATAAAGTGCTATATAAACGTGACGTGACTGGAGTGCTAATTTGCAGAGCTTGTGCTAACATAACCATGTTGTTATGATCAGACGCTTTTCTTTCTATAAAAATGCTTGCAGTTTTCTCATTTTTGTTGTGTTTATTTTGTTACTGAGAAGAAAGTGTACGGCACATATTTACATATTCATCTAGCCATCGCTCTCAGCAGTGTGGGCGGCGTCAGATGTTCGATTACAGTATATCGCTGCTCACCCATTTCGAAGAACGAAAAATAACTTTGTTTGAAGTATATCGGGGCCTTAAGACCTCAGGGCCCTGACAGGACAGAGTAGGTTCAACTCCTGTTCATCCTGAGAAGGAGGCCATCTGCGCCCTGAAGGGGGTAGTTATGACTCACTCAGTGCTGGGGGAACCACCTCTAAGTCACTGTGAGGGACTGTGGTGCACACATGGGTTGGAAGAGAAATTTTGCTCTCTTTCTTTTTTTTTTTTTTTTCTTTTCTGTTTTATCTTGTCCGCTACCACAGTGGTTATACACTTGGGTGCTAGAATGGGCTCTTTGCGTGCATTAAATACATTTTCCCAGAACCCGGAATTTGAACGGGGTGACTGGAAACACATACAAGGCTGTTTGGGTCAGTGCTTGTGGGGCGGGGCCAGCAAGCGAAGCATACAGTGATTCAGCATTTGATAACAAACACCAGAGAAATCTGCTTTCTCAGAATTAATATATTCCATGAGTCTCACCTGAGTCAGGGGAGAGCATCATATCATATTCAGCTGAGCGCTGTCAGCATTGAGTTTGTTCTAGCACTCTTGTAGTGAGAGTACACTCCCTCACTGAATGCAGCTTGCGGGGACAGGGCCGGCAAGTGAAGCACTCAGAGGTTCGGCATTTAATAACAAACTCCAGAGAAATATGTTCTTAGAGAGTTAATATATTCCAAGAGTCTCACCTGAGTCAAGGGAGAGCTTTGTGTCATATACTACTGAGCTTTGTCAGTATTGAGCTGTTTGTAGAGCTCTCAATGTCAGAGCACACACCCTCAATAAACGCGACTTGCGGGGGTGTGGCCGGCAAACAACATGCTTAGAGACTGGGCATATTACAACAAATGCTGGATAAATACGCTCTTTTAGAGTGAATATATATTCCATGAGTCTCACCTGAGTGTCATACCATATTCAGCTGAGCGCTGTCAGCATTGAACTTCAGTATTTTGCAACAAACGTCGGAAAAAGCGCTCTTTTGGGGAGAATATATATCATGAGTCTCGCCTGAGTCAGGGAAGAATGTCATGTCATATTTAAGTGAGCACCGTAGTGCAACAATGTTGCAACAACATTGCAGAAATTTGCTCTTTTGAAAGCTCTTTATTTTATAATGCAACTGCGTTGCGAAAGGATACTCCGAAGTGCACTCGCTTGATGCTGCAGGTGGCTCGGGGGTGAAGCACTGACCAGGATGCTTGGGAGCAGTGTGGAAACAGGGCTGCTCGAGAGAGGCAAGCTGATCTGGCTGCTGTGAAGTGGCGGGTTGATCAGCGCTGCACGAGAGCGGCAAGAGAGCTGCAGGCTACTCGTAGGCGGCTGCTAGAAAGTGGCGAGCTGCTTGAGAGCAGCGAGCAGAATAGAGAGCGGCGAGCAACGAGCTGTTCCAAACTGCTGCAGAGTGACGAGCTGATCAGTGGTGAATTCCGACTGCTTGCAGGTGAAGGCGGCTTCAAGTCACGTAGCTCAAGCGAAGAGATGATATCTGTGTCGCTGAAGGAGAATTAATCGATTTGCCATGGTGAGACAGCGGCTTATATAGCCCAAGACACCCGCCCCTTTTGGCGGGCTCGCTCACCATTGGCTCGCGCGTTCCGCACTCTCATTGGTTTATTTACTTTAACTTCACGAACCAGTGGCCGTGCAGTTTACACTGCGTGATTGTATAAAGGCTTCAGAATAAGAGAAAAAGGAGTTTTCCCCATTGTGTCTTATCTTATTAATAATCAAATATTAATCAATAAGACGAACGACGCAGTACTCATGTTGTATCGCAAGGGAACGTCTCAGGTTACTTCTGTAACCATGGTTCCCTGAGAACAGGGAACGAGACTCTGCGTTGGAATACGCAATGGGAAACATCACGTGACCCAGGTGTCTGAAAGCAACTATCCAATTACTCCAATCCCTATGGCCAACAGCCCAAGCTGAGCCTACAGAAGGCCTTCCTCTATAGAGAGAGAAGGCCTAATAAGGTTGCTAGAGCATCTGAGACCAACTTTTCCGCAGACAAAGTGGTCTCTTCTAGGGAACAAGGCCAGGGAACCCCGACCAGTCACTAGAGGGGAACGAAGTCACCCCCAATGCCACCAGGGAGGCCGACCTGGTCTATAGTAGGACAAGCTTAGTCTTGGCCAATCCCTGTCTGAACACAGAATCTCAAAAACGCATCCTTCACAGAAGGGAGCGGGTAAAAGTGACTGCAATAGGGCAGGAGCAACTCAAACCCACGCGTAGAGACGGGCATCCTGGAGAGCAGAACTCAGCTGAGTGCTATGAACCCTCATATTGAGGGGAGTACGATCCACTCATCCTAGGATCTACACAGCGCTTAATTAATGAACTGAGGAGGCTGTGTGCTAAACACCTGATGCTTCAGGGGAGCACAAACCAGCCTTTGACTGAATCTTAGGAGGAGGCCTAATTAAGGCCTACCACCATGATCAGCTTAGGGAGCTGAGCACTATTACGTACATAACCCGAAAGGGAAGTACAAAGCTCACCTAACAGGTAGACCATGCAATGGGCACATACTCATGGAGGCCAAGAGGGCCTACAGCATGAAAGTAACTGAATATGATACAGAAGTATATTCAGAAAGTGGCCTGGAGGGGCCACCCTGAACACCTGTCTTGCTGGTTAGCAGACAGACAACTTCAATGGCAGCATAAGAGGCTGCAAAGCGCCCGCATGATAATCTACCCAACACAATCCAATGAGCAGTGTACTCAGTAAAAGCACCTTTTTACTCTTTCAAGCAAGAGGAGTACAACATACGCCAACACATAGTCGAGGAAGGCCCGTGCAGGCCTATCACCTCAACAGACACATGGCATCAGCTCGTGCCAGTGTTCTTAGGCACCGAAGAATAATAAATAACCGACACAAAGGAGGTTAAATATCATCTGGGCCCCTGGCCAACCAGAAGTGTATAAGGGTTCTCAGAGAGAAATACACGTCAACATATACCACTATGTTGAAAAAGGCGGCCCATAGGGCCTAGCAACGTTTAGACATATGGCATAAGTCCAGTGGCCATCTCTAGGAGCATTGAGTAGATCCACCTAAGACATCTAGGTGGCTATTAGCTCAACTACCGTAAGATCAGGCTCAGGGAGACGGATGCAGTTCAAACCAAACCTCAGTAAGGTTACCACAGCATACATTTCCTGAGGGGCTAGCCACTCAAAGTACTCTGAAAAGCACCATAAATTCTCACAGCGAGAAGAGTACGCAGCTGAACTCCAAATGCTACACCGGAGGCCGAGAAGAGGCCTACCTTAGTAAACATATGGCATCAGCAAGTGGCTGCCATAACCAATCCACCCAAAAGCCATGTATTTAGTATTGAAACTTCCTCAGAAGAAATACATAGAATGCTGCCACCCAACGTGAACAGGCCTGATAAGGGCCTATCCGTCGAGGTGGGCCGTGGCCTTTTTAAGGTGGTCAGGTCTTTTCCAAAGCATCCTGCCAACAGATCAACTAAAAAGGAGGCCTAGTGGGGCCTACAATCTCAGCGACAAGTGGTGTTCAGCAACTGTAGAGTTAAAAACACAGACTGTGTTTTTACTCTGATACAGGGGAGCACAAACCAGCCTAGGGCTGAACCTCAGGAGAACGCCTCATGGAAGCCTACAACCCATGATCAGCTTAGGGGGCTAAGCACTATTACACAAACAACCCTAACAGGGAAGTACAAAACTCAACCTAACAGGTAGACCATACTGTGGGCACATAATCATGGAAGGACATTCAAAGGTGGCTTGTGAGGGCCACCTTGAACACCTGTCTTGTTAGGAGCAGGACATATGACTCAATGACAGTAGTTAAACTGTAAAGTGCCCACATGACAACCCATCCAGACTCAAGGAAGCTGATGTAGTTATAACCAAACCTCAGTAAGTTTTTACCACCAGAACTCACCCTGAGAGGTCAGCCACTCAGAACAGTACTCGGAAAAAGCACCTTTTTACTCTCAAAGCGAGAGGAGTACATAACTGAACTCCAACATGCTACGCAGGAGGCCCATAGGGCCTACCTTAGTAAACACGTGGCATCAGCAGGTGGCGACCATAACAATACCAGCCATTAGGCCATGCATTCAAAGATTTAGTTTCTAAAAGGAGTGCATATTACGCCACATAGACCAAGAGAGGCCTGCGTAAGGCCTATTCAACAGAGGTGGGGCGTGGCCGATGGTGGTATTGGATTCACAAGCATCCTGCCAGCATGTCAGCTAAAAAGGAGGCCCATAGGGCCTACAATCTCAGCAACAAGTGGCATTCTGCCCGTGTGTCTGGTATGGGTCCTCGGACTCCCAGGCATCCTGCCAACAAGTCAGCTAAAAAGGAGGCCCTGCGGGGCCTACAATCTCAGCAACAAGTGGCGTTCAGCCTGTTGCAGAATAAAACACAAACTGTGCCAACATGTGAACTAGAAAGGAGGCCTGTTGGGGCCTACCATTCCAATGACACGTGGCTTCAGCTCGTGAAATACTGTAAACTATGTGAGCAAACTATGATCAGCTAACAGCACTTGTTAGAAATACAATTGCTAATTAGAAGGAGGCTAATTAACCATAAAAGCCTACAATCAAAGTTATATGCAATATAGCTGTTAACAAGATCACGAAAAGGGAGCTAATAGAAACCAGCTTTTCTCAAAAAGTGGTTCTATACTACCCTGAGTATGCAATCCAACAGGTGATGCACTCAGTAACACCAATAAACCTACAAATGGGGAATATTAGGTCACCAAAGTCTCCAAAAGCCGCTACATGAAAAAAGCCTGCTATTATGAGAACAGGTGCTAACCTGTGGCAGCATAAGTAAGCTCACATATAATGTAGGGCAAATGTCTTGAACTTCAAAGCAACACAACGCTTTGATGTATATGCTATTTTCAAAGAGGAAAATAATTCTCTCCCTACAGATTCTCAAATCTGTACTGAGCAATAGAGGATGAATGCTAAACATTAGCAACATCAACTCAAACTTGATAAAAGAAAACAAGTAGCTCAGAGGAAAGAACACATTTTCCATAGCATAAAAGTTCTAGAATGTGGGGCATGGCACACCAGTGATGGAGTACTCGAGTCCTGGACTCGGACTCGAGTCACTATTCTTTGGACTCGAGTCCGACTCGAGACTCCATTCTCTGGACTCGTGACTCGTCTTGGACTTGCGGACTGATTACTCATACTTGGACTCGGACTCGAGGATATATAAAATCGGACTTGAGCATTCATCGCTTTGTTTTTGACTAAATATGTTATAAAAAATTATATAAAAGTTTATATATAATATTATATAAGGTTTCGTGCCCAAGACCGGCCGGGATCTATTTTTTTCCCTCACAGACACTGCTACCGCTCGCTCTCTTGACAACACACTCACTGACGTCACTCACTTTACGCCTACACGAATTTTGCATCTAATGCTGGAAAGAGCAGCGCTAAATGTTGTGTGTGTAATCGCACAACAGATGCACCCAGAAAAGTAAGTAAAATGCTTTCCATTGGCTAACGTTAGCTTTTAAAAAAACTATTATTGACTAATGCATATGATAATAAACAGAAGAAGCTAGGGTTGGGCGATGTTTGACAATTTGGCATCAGACGTCGACGATGTCTAATGTCTGGTTCAGATTACACAATTTTTTTGTCTGTTGATAACTAACTAGTCACTGTGTCAGATCAGATTACATGTTTTTTTTTGTCTGTTGCGATAGTCACTGTGTCAGATTACAAAATTTTTTTGGTCTGTTGCAATGGTCACTGTGTCAGATGGATGACGCAATTTTGACTCCTAAAATCCTGTGGTGTCGTGGACAAGAAACATGTCAGACTAACGTTACACGTTGCTTTCTGACCAGTCGCATGCCGTCACACACACACATTCACTTGAACACATACAAACGCACTCACGCTAAATCACTCGGTCACTCACTCACAAACGCTCTCTTTCTCTCTCTCTCTCTCTCTCTTTCTCTCTCACACACACACACACACACACACACTCTCTCTCTCTCTCTCTCTCTTGGCATATCGTATTGATTTTTACGTTTTAAGTATTTTTAAAATACAGTGCCCTGTAAAATGCACGTTTCTTTTTTTCGCTGAGTGTATTTCTGTAATACAGTGTTAAAGGATTAGTTCACACAAAAATGAAATTTTACTAATCATTTACTCCTCTCAATGCCATCCAGAATATCCATGGCTTTTTTTCTTCAGTGGAAAATAAATAGTTTTTTTAAGGAAAACATTTCAGGATGTTTTCTTCATATAATGGACTTCAATGCCTACCAACTCAGTTGGTTGCTATTGTTTCCTCAAAAAACTTAAAATCTTTTCCACTGAAGAAAGAAAGACAAGGATATCTTAGATGACATCAGGGTGAGTAAATTATTAGGAAATTTTCATTTTGAGGTGAACTAATCCTTTAATGTTACTTATAAAAAAAATATTTAAACAATTAAATAAATATAATCGTGCCACAGCTAGTTAACAATGATTTGAACTAAGGTCAAAGACAATTCTAGTGATATCATACACATTTCTAGCTGCAAGAAAGAGTGCCTGAAAAATGTTGCTTGATTTGGCTTAATTGTATATAATTTCTCCCACTAGGTACCAACAATACTGTGCCTCCGTTGCATCACATTTGACACCAGCTGCTTCAGGTCAGAGTGCTATTACATCATTTTTCCATGCTGGACCACAAGGGATCTATGACACCAAACATCCACGTCAAAAGGCTATAAGTGATGCCCTTGTGAAAGATCTTATCATTAGCTGTTGCTTGCCTCTCTCCATAGTTGACAATGAGGACTTCAGGCACTTCCTTCATGTCCTGGACCCTCAGTATAGGCCTATCAAGATCCACTATCTCGTCTGTGACCATTCCAGGAATGGTAAAAGTTCAAAAGGAATGGATAAAGTGCCAGCTGGCTGAAGCATCGAGTGTCGCGGTTACTACAGATATTTGGAGTGATTGTAAGATGCGGTCATTCCTTGGAGTGACAGCACACACAGTGACTGAGGTAAACCATGTACTCAGCCTTAAGTCATATCTTCTTACCTGCGAAAGAGTCCATGGCAAACACACCGGAGAAAAGATTGCAATGATGTTTGAATGCTGTGCTGAAGAGTATCTGATTAAGAATAAGATCAACTTTGTCATCACTGATAATGCATCCAATATGAGAAAAGCATTGCAGGCCAGATTTCTGCCAGAGGAAGATGAGGCTGCAGAGCCAGAGCCGGAGGATGAAATCTGGCAAGATCTGACTCCAGAAGATCAAGAGGCAGTCAATGCTACTTTGGATGAAAACTGTAAGATGCAGAGACTGTCGTGCTTCACACATTCGCTGCAGTTGGTCATAAAAGATGGTTTGAAAGAAGCCAGTGGGCTGTCAGGCACCCTATCCAAGCTGTCCCGTGCAGCCAACCTCCTCCACAGTGGCACTTCGTTTAAAGACTGCTTTGAAGCAAACTTCGGTGATGCAACGATTCCAACAGCAAATGCTACGCGATGGAATTCTACTTTGAAGCAAGTGAAGGCATATGTGAATTTTGACATACAAATGCTAGCGTATGTGTTGGACTCAGAGGGGCACAAAAGTCTAATCCTTTCACAGCGAGAATATGCTCAGCTTAAAGAACTGATTGAAGTTCTCGATCCATTCTTAGAGGCAACCAACCTGACTCAGGGAGAGAAAATTGTCACTGTCAGTGTTGTTGTGCCCTGTGTCCTCACTCTGCACAGTCATCTGCAGGAAATAAGAGAAAGAGTCAGATACTGTTGGCCGCTGGTGAGAGCTCTGGAGAACTCCATGAAAGCAAGGTTCACAGAGATCTTCAGTGCAGTGATGATGCCAGGATGTGAGCCAGATGAAGGAAGAGGTCCCACCAAATTTCCTTTCACCATTGCCTACTTTGTAGCATCCGTGTTGGACACAGCATTTGGTTTCCAGTGGCTAGAACATGATGTGCAGCTGGACAATAGCATTAAAGGGCAACTAAAGAGTCAAATAAAAGGTGTGAAATGTTTTTTTTATTTATGCAGACAAGTGAGTTAAAAACCTTTATGAGTTTTATGTCCACATTTAATATTTAAGCCTATTTAATAACATATTTATAAAATACCTTGGTAACACTTTACAATACGGTTCATTAGTTAACTACATTAGTCAGCATGCAGGAACTAATAAGGAACTGCACTTATACAGCATTTATTAATCTTTGTTAATTTCATCATTTACTAATACTTTATTAAAATCTTGTTAATATTAGTTAATGTACAAACAACAATGAACACTTGTATTTTTATTAACGTTAACAAAGATGAACAAATACAGAAACAAATGGATTGTTCATTGTTAGTTCATGTTAGTTAATACATTAACGTTAACTAATGAACCGTATTGTAAAGTGTTACCCATACCTCTCCTGCCTCCTTTTGTTTCAGAGTATATCAAAGCAGAAGGCGAGAAACAACAGTTACCATCATCAGCCGCTGCAACAGGGCCATGGGTAGGTGATGCTCCAGCATCTCCTCCTGAGGCCCCTCAGAAGAAGCTGAAAATGTTCTCCCACTATCGGAAGACTCCCTCCTCGACTAACAACAAGCCATCTGTCCATGCTCAGTTGACTGCATATCTTGACCTGATCGCCGAGCAGGACTCAGTCCCATGCTTTGGGTTTTGGCAGCAGCACAAAGTCAAGTTCCCTGCACTCTATCAGCTTGCCACACAGGTATTCTGTATTCCTGCCACCAGCGCACCCATTGAAAGGGTATTTAGCCATGGAGGCATTTTGATGAGGCCTCACCTTGCAAGGTTGAGCAGTACCATGCTTTCAAATCTGATGCTTTTAAAATGCAACATGAAAATGCAGCATGATTAAACATGCAATTTGTAAATTTTCTACGACGCTAGTTCTCAATCACAAGTTCACAACAATGGAAGTAAACACATGCTTTTGATGGCGTCGTAAAGTTGCAAAGTGTGTTGCAAAGTGTATATGTCATATCAGTAAATAAACTCCCTTTGCAATCGTGACAGTGGTGTCATTTTTGTTTAATGTAGAACCTCTTTAATACATTTTATCAGTTCTTTGAAGGTCCCAGAGTGGAGACATGTAGGCACTGGGAGCTCGAGACTCGACTCAGACTCGAATACGGGACCCGAGACTCGACTCAGACTCGAACTCTGGTAATGGTGACTCGACTTGGACTCGACTCGGACTCTTCTTTGGTGACTCGGACTTGAACTCGGACTCGAACACTGGGACTCGAGACTCGACTCGGACTCGACAGTTGGTGACTCGACTACAACACTGTTGCACACACAACATGACTTATCTATGCAAAGATAAGGGCCTACCACCTGAGATAACAGCATCAGGGAGTCTAAAAACAGTCTACAACCTAGCTGTTAAACTCAACAATTGCACCTACAAAACAAGGGGATAATGGGCATACGGCCTAACAACTCCCTCGGGAGGAGGCCAGAGCTAGGAACTATACAACCTGACAAGGGATAGCATACATAGGGTTATATGTAAATAACACACCTAACCTAGCTCTAGCCTGGCCGCAAAGCTACGGGCCTTCTTACAGGGCCACAAGCCTAGTGAAGCCTGGGCTTCACCTCCAAATCTCATGGATAAGAGAAAGAAAGTGAAGCTCACAAGCAAACAATGTCAGGCAGCCGATTAAGGCCGACCTAAACATGCATATTAACTGAAGTGACGAGTGCTAACTCAAACTATTCTAGAAAACAGCAGATGAGAAGCAACTCTAAACAGGTGGCTAAGAGGCGGCCATTTTGTGGCCTGCACAATATATACTAGCCAGCCTATCAACTTCAGTTTGCCCAAAAAAACCCTAATTTTTCTGACTACATGCTCAGAAAACTATACAGGAAAATAAGGTCTTATTTTAAACACATAAAATATAGACCCTCCTGCAGCTCAAAGACCGAAGACTCATAATGCTCCTTTTTTACATGAAAGGATGGAATCTAAGGTTCTTTTAAGCCTAAAAGATCCTCTTACTATCAAACAAAAATAGCGGGCTGACAGAAATAATCACTATGGGCCCAGCCATCAGTCTGACCATAAGAAGCATCTGAGCATGATATATGTTCATATATATATACATGCATATATATTATATATATGTTATATATATATACACACAGGAGGTGAAAGAAGAAGTCAAGTCAAGTCACCTATTTATATAGCGCTTTTTACAATGTAGATTGTGTCAAAGCAGCTTTACATTGATAACTGGTACATAATTTTGGCTGCACAGCAGCTCTTAAAGAACAGTGTCAATGCAGGCAGTTCAAAGCACTGTTGAATATCAAATGTCAAGTCAAATGTCAAGTGTCCCCAGAAGAAGAGGAGAGCGTAGATATAAATCGGCCTATATAGCTGGGGAATCGATTACAAACGCAACGGTGTTTACAATCGATCACCCATCTCACTCTCGCTTCTTCCTCCTCCCGTCTGTCTGGGTTCAGACACAAATCTGAATGGCTAGGGGTTTTTCCATGCCCTCCCGATCTCAAACGCGGAGATCAGAAAGGAATGGAAAATCATGGAAGCTGCTGCATTAATGGACAGAAAGGAACCACTCGTCGAGCCGTCCGCACGCAGCCCCTTTCTTAACGCGCTCTCACGGCAGCTGCAGCCCACGAGAGGCGCGTCCCAAACACACAGCAGCTCCGCACACACACAACAGCCAGAGGAGCGCTCGCGCCGGACGCAATGAAGTCAAACACGAACGTCATCGTCATCGTCATCCAGTCATCCCCGTCAGCCCCGGGGAAGCTGAGAGAGAGACAACTTTCTCAAACTTCCCAATGAGCTCATCTGCGAGCCCTATGATTGCAGCCACCATTTTGCCTCAGCACAAACGAAGCCAGAATCACCAGGCACAGATGCGGACACCTCTTCGCTCGGGAAGAGTGCCAAATGAGAACGGAGCGTCCCTATAGGGAGACGGTCACAGTAAACAACAGACAAACACACAGCCAGCGCCCTCAAGCACTGTCTATGCGTGCTCCTCTCTAGACAGAAAACGCCCAGAAAATGTGTATATCAAGTGTCAAACCCTGAGACAC
This sequence comes from Anabarilius grahami, assembly GCA_003731715.1. Lineage (NCBI taxonomy): Eukaryota > Metazoa > Chordata > Actinopteri > Cypriniformes > Xenocyprididae > Anabarilius > Anabarilius grahami. Next base: position 1,537,563 of record RJVU01061863.1, on the reverse strand, counting down.
GGATAAACACGCTCTCTTGAACATTTGTAAGGCATATATAAAAACCCTACCGGAGTCGATATAGTCGCGATCAGACAGAACAGGACCGAAAGACGATGAGATGTCTTCTGTTTCTCCAGGCGCTCCTTTTATACGTCCGGGTCGTGCCATATTACATCATAGGCCGTCGCTGGCCAATAGGGATTGGAGATATTGAATAGTTGCTTTCAGACACCTGGGTCACGTGACGTGATGCTTGCTATATATTGATTATATAAGCATCACAAAGTGTTTTTCTTCATTGATCACCTCTGAAACCTAATCACTGATTGTTAGGGTTTTGTGTTATTATTGCCTTTAAACTTTCTACTGATCTTGTGATAATGCAGAATTTGCTCCAGCAGTGTCATGACAATCTGACCATTGAAAGAAAAAAAACATGCTGGACAGTACATTTTGAACTATGGTATAATTTAGACACAATGACATCAAAAATCAGCCAATGAATCTCAACAATGCTGACAATCAACAAAAAGCTTCATGCTGCAGTGCATTCTGGGTGAACCAATCAAAACTCATCCAGGCACCCAGCATGCATTATGGCATGAATTTTAGTAGTTATTTTGTCACCATTGTTGAGGCTTGATTGATGAGTGATGATGTCAAAGTGTGTCTAAATTCCCAGTTCAAAATTATTGCATAAAAGATATTTTGGATATTCTTAGTTTGTGCCACTATTAATGCACTAGTGCTCTTTCTATCACAGCTAAATTTTAGTGAAAAGAAAATACTTTCTTAAATCAACAGGACCTCAATCTTATTATTACTGTTTTTGCTTTGAATCAGTCATTTAAACAGTAATTTAAATCACTATACAGCAACCATTTGAATGTCGTAAAAGAGAAACTACCTCAGAATAAAAGGCATCAGACGAAAAGGTATCAGATGAAATGGACTCAGACAAAAAGGCATCGGATGAAACGGACTTAGAAGGAGAATTGCCCCGCCTCAATGTGACATCACTTGCATGCAGTTTTCTAACTGCATGCACTTTTTTCTGTTGAATGTTACACTAAGTTGTATAAAACATATCAAATTGTTTTGTAAATGTGTATTATTCGCTAGTTTTATTTGCATGTTTAAAAAGTTAGCTAAATAACACATTGCAAACTATCGTGAACTATCATGAAAAAAAGGCACCAGACTAAAAAGCATCAATTTTTTTTTCTTCTTTTTTTTTTGGCTATGATTTTTTTGTATAATTTTCTATTGGTTTTCATCCCATCATAATGCAATACTTCATCTCCCATAATCCTTTGTTCCAGACTAATCACTGTTCATTGCTCACAGCTGTTATCACTCATCTTGTTTGTTTCTACAGCCGGTTTGTTTCAGTCATCATAACTGAGGTTTAGCCGTTTGTTTCTTTGCTCTTTTGTGTATGTTTCATGGTTTAGTCTATTGTTTTTCTTGTTTTGTGGACAGATTTGCATGGTTTTTTGACTCTTTGCCTGGCATTGTACTTATCTTCTGGATATGCCTAATAAACTGCAACTGGATCTTACCCAAGTCTCAGATCATCCATGACAGAAATAAAGTCAAACTGGTTAGTAATAAGTAAAGCTGGTAAAGTTGTTTTTGGTGTTGTTTAATCATCCTCTGCTCAGATCTTGAGAAATGTAACTGATTTGATTTGCAGTTGATGTTTCAGTGGCTGAAATCAGATCAATTATTATTTACAATTGACATGAAATAAAATAATTTATTTTGTTTAATTAATAAAATAATCCAAATTTAGGTTACATGAACATGAACGTATTAAACTATTTAACGGTAAGTTTAAATAACTAAATTTGTTAAGTTAAAAATACTTAATATTCTAAGAAATTAAAACTTAAGTTGGTAAAAATTAGTACCTCGAAAAGTTCAGTTGAGTGAACAAAAAAACATTTTATAGGGAATGTTTTTTCCAGTGTTGTAGTCGAGACCAGCTCATTCGAGTCCGAGTCGAGACCAAGTTCAGAGTATGTTGAGTCCGAGTCGAGACCGAGACCAGAAAGTTTAGAGTTCTAGTCACAAGAGGTATCTAATCTTTCTGGGGAACAGACGTGATAAATGTGAGGTGACAAAAGAAAGAATGACTCTGATCTGGAGGTGAGGTGAACTAACAGACTGCATAGCCTCAAACCCTGCTAAGCAATTAATTAATCAATATTTTTTTACTCATAATTTGGCCTTTGTTGCTGTATTAGCCTATAGTTTATTTAATATTACAAATGTGATAAATGTTTGTGCAAGTAGTATGTGTTGGGGAATTTAAAATGTAACATTTCAATTATATTCTGCTAAAAATAACGGAATGACTTGGAAAAAAAGACTAGTTCATTTTGCTGAACAAGATTCAAAGATCCGAGTCAGTAAAATTATCTGAACCTCCCACTACTAGCTGAGTCCTGCTGCTTTTGCACTAATGTTAGTCTCAAGTTTATTTATTCATTTATTTATTAGTTTATTTGACAGGGACAATACAGTCAGACATAGCTACAGAGAAAAGTTTGCAGCCGATGTGATGCACATAGAGTTCATAGCGAGTGCTAATTTTCAACTCCCGTCCCTGGATGGGCCTTTCTACAATAACACATAATAAAACAATATTCAATTCTAAAAAGTACACAGTGCAATTTTACATATTCAAAATATTACATTTGGTTTGTTTTCAGCCATGTTTTGAGCCTAGAGGTGAACATTTTAAACTCAGAAATGTTCTTAATCTCTGTGGGCAGTGAGTTCCACAGTTTACAAGCCCTGTAAGAAAAGGCTGATTTGCCAAAAGATGTTCTGCACTGTGGGATTTTACGGTTTTGGTTTAAGGAGCCTCTTGTCACTCTACTGCTGTTTGGTCTCTGGATAAATGTACTCAGGGGTTCAGGAGCCAAATTATTGGTACATTTAAAGAACAATTTGAGAAAACAAATTGCTGAAGCTTTCAAAACTTAATAAATTATATTTCTTAAGAATATGGCAGTGATGAAAGCTAATTGGTTTTCTATCCATAATTTTCATTGCTTGGTTGTAAAGTGAACCAATGCGCTTTGTAGCTGAGGGAGCTGCCTGGGCCCATGCTGTCATGCAGTATGAAATATGAGAAAAGATCATAGAATGCATGTACAGCAGGGCTGCCTGGTTCGGAATGTAATGTCAGATTAATTTGAAACAATTTAAATTTTGTTTTATTGTTTTTTATATTTTCTCAATGTGTTTATCAAATTTTTAGTTTTGCAAAGTATTTGGAATTTTTGTTCTAAGTTGTTTTTTATTTGAAAAACACATAGCAACTGTTTTTGTAAGATTTAGAACCAACTTATTTTGAATGAGCCACTGACTAACCTCAGCCATGCATGCAGACAAAACTTCTGCAGCCTGCTCCGGTGTCTTGGTGGGTGCATAAAAAACGGCATCATCTGCGTAAAGTTGGCAGCGGACACCCGGACAGATTAAAGGCAAGTCATTTATAAAGAGACCAAACAGCAAGGGTCCCAATATAGCACCCTGAGGTATGCCCATACAGATGTTTAGAAATGAGGATTTGTCCCTATAGCCACTTTAACACACTGTTCCCTCCCCTGAAGAAATGAGGCAAACCAACCCACTGCCTCAGGGGAGATGTTAAACAATGACATTTTGGATAAAAGTAGGTGGTGACTGACCGTTTCAAAGGCTTTTTTAAGATCGAGAAATACTGCTCCTACCACCTCACCCCTGTCCATGGACTTCTTTAAGTTTTCAATGAAGCAGCAGTTTGCTATTTCGGTTGAGTACCCTGATCTCAAACCAAACTGCTGTGGGTGGAGGAGCTGGTTGACCTCCAAGTGGTCAGTCAGCTGTATTGCTACGACTTTCTCCATCACTTTAGATAGTGTGGGTAAAATTGATATTGGACATTGCACATAGAATCTTGACTTCCTGATTTAAATATTGGCACAATCACTGCTTTTTTCCAGCTTGAGGGAAATTTAAAATTTCTTATGGACAAATTGACAAGGTGCGTTAGCAAGTACTCTACTATATTGTTTGAGAAAACAACAATTCATATTATAGATATCATTTGATTTGGAATTTGAAAATTTTTGAATAATCTGTATGACTTCTGTCTCATTAATCTCTTCTATACAAAATGAATCAGCAGAAGGCATTAGACATGGTTCATTCCCACCTACAATTTCTTCAAAATCTCTTCTTAATTCTTCTACTGATTGTACAAAATAAGTATTAAAACCGTGAGCCATAGTTGCACTCTTACTGTATTGGACCTCTTGCCATTTACGATGAGTTCTCGAATTCCTTTAGTCTTAGTTGTTTTATTAGTTAGTGCATTTAAATGTTTCCAAAGGGAATTACTGTTGCCCTTTGCGTTGCCTATAAGATTAGTATAATATGAAGCTTGTGCTTTTCTCAATTCTTGTACCACTTTATTTCTTAAACCTTTGAAGGCTAAATGATCACTGTTAAGTTTTGAATGTAAAGATTTCGTCAAGGCCAAATCTCGCTTCTTCATAAGTTCTTATTTCATTATTTATCCAGGGAACACTCAAAAAAATGATTTGTTGATGCTGTTCACTTTATTTAAACAACTTATTTTGATTCAACATCATTGTATTAGGTTTCTGGTTCAAATGTAATTGTTTCATGTTAAACTTACTTAAAACGATTACTTTTTGACTTAACTTACTGTTTTCATATTAAAATAACATGTTTCAATCAAGTAAACTCAACCAGGACTCAATTAAACAGGACTTTCACTTCCCATCATGCTTTGCAAAGGGGCTGATCTGGGAGAGTAAATGTTGAAATAAAGTGTTATTTTAAGCAGTTTTTAGCAACATGAGAAAATGGAGGGACTTTTTAATGTATACTTTCTATTATGTTGGTATTTAAAAGTTTATGTTGTGTTATTAGTTTTGGGGTTACCATTGTGGTGAAGTGTAGAACATGTGCTTGGGTTATCTAACAATTATCTAACAATAACTAAAGTTGTTTAATAATGAAAACAACTATATTGGGCATGCCATAGGTGGAATAAACCCATCTTCTGGCTAACACTTATCAATAAAAGTCTTTACATAGTAAAGATTTTGTAAAAGTTGTGAAAATTGTTCTTGAATGCATCCACTAAATAAACTAATCCATTAAACTGGGTTACTTTTATAAATTTCTGTTTGATATTCATTTTAGGATAATTAAACTTAATGGTTTTGGACAAAATTAAGAATGATAACCTGATTCAACTAAATGGCATTGAGTTAACCTTATGTAATAAATTTAAGTTAACTGAAATAAATAATGTTAATTAAATTCAACATAACCAAATTATGTGGAAACTGTTGACATAAAAAAATTAAGTAAATCCAACATATCATTTTTTTGAGTGAAGAGTACCACCTTTTTGTTTGCACTTTTTTTGTTTCGTAAACTTGTCCACTAATTTTGTGATAGCTGTCATCATAGAATTACAGCATTCATCCACGTCTTCCGTGGCAATAATCTGCTACCAACTGAGATTTTTTAGTTCTCTATCAAACTGTATAGTTTTAGATTTAGGGATGACTAACTTTATATCATTGCCAGTGTTACATGATTTACCAAAGTATTCTAGTCTTTTTTTAGTCAATTTTCTAACAGTCAAAGTCATGTTGTAATCTGATAGAATGAATGAATGAATGAATGAGGCATTTATATAGCGCTTTCATATGTACTACTGTACACCCAAAGCGCTTTACAATCATATCAGGGGTCTCTCCTCATCCACCACCAGTGTGCAGCATCCACTTGGATGATGCGACGGCAGCCACAGTACAACGGCGCCAGTGCGCTCACCACACACCAGCAGAAGGTGGAGAGGAGAGAGAGTGAAAGAGCCAATTCAATGGATGGGGATTATTAGGAGGCCATGATTGGTATGGGCCTATGGAGGGAATTTGGCCAGGACATCGGGGTTACACCCCTACTCTTTACGAGAAGTGCCATGGGATTTTTAATGACCACAGAGAATCAGGACCTCGGTTTAACGTCTCATCCGAAGGACGGTGCTTGTTTCAGTACAGTGTCCCCGTCACTATACTGGGGCGTTAGGACCCACACAGACCACAGGGTGAGCACCCCCTGCTGGCCTCACTAACACCTCTTCCAGCAGCTACCTGGTTTTTCCCAGGAGGTCTCCCATCCAGGTACTAACCAGGCTCAGCCCTGCTTAGCTTCAGTGGGCAACCAGTCTTAGGCTACAGGGTGATATGGCTGGTGATATAGCCCTGTTATTAAATTATAAGTACTTGTAATACGATCAGGTTTATTTGTAAAAGCCATGTCAATTAGAGTCTTAGTCTGTCTAATAATCCTAGTGGGTCCTTTAATCATTTGTTGATAATTAAATTTTGTCATTATTGTTTTCAGTTTGAGTTGATAACTTTTGTCGGACCAATTGATGTTATAATCACAATACAATATAGTTTCTCTATATACCTCTAGTTGTTTAACTACATGACTTAATTCATCATAAAAAGACACATTAAAAGGAGGAGGATTGTAGAGGACAGCAACATTAAAATTCATTGATGGTGACAAAATTATATTCAGGGCTAAGCATTCAAGAGGAGTATTCAATTCAACTAGATCACATTTGAATTTATCTTTGATATAAATCAATACACCTCCACCCTTCCCAGACTTTCTGTCTTTTCTGAAGCATTGATATCCCTCAATGTCTATCATATTGGTTGGTATATTACTATGAAGCCAAGATTCAGTTAAGCAGAGATAGTCCAAGTTCGAATCCACGAGGAGAGCAGCAATCTGGGCCTTTTTGGAGATTAAACTGCGATGTTTAATTGTCCCCCCAATATTCCTTTCGGTTTGCTTGTCGGTTCCCACAGCACTCGGGCATGATTAACAGTTTCAAAAAAGAGATATTGCTTTTGTTTTTGCGCAGCACGATTGTCTTCAGGATGCGTTTGTGTCGTGTTGTCTGCTCGCCTCCCTGCCGCACTGTTCGCCAAACGAAAGGCACTCTGCGCCGCAGACGCTGTGCCTTCGCGTTTGGAAGCCGTGGTTGTAACCGGCACAGTCCCCGCGTCCCCGTGTAGGTCTATCAGGCTAGGTGACTCACCAGTTTGGCTGCAGTTGGAAGATCCCAAGTGGCAGAGTACAGAAGCGGTGCGCTCCTCCGCGTGTCGCTGCTGCTCCGGTAGTTCCTGGCTCTGTACCAACAACTGTTCCGACCACTGCACTGCTCTGCGCGGTTCAGGTGTATGCATGGGCGGTGTCTGCGCTGCTCCACAGGTGTCAGGCCTCACCTGCACCACAGAATTAGCTTGTTGTTGTTCAGACGTGGTCGGTCTGGGATTGAGATGTATGTCCCCAGCCAAAAGCATGAGCACCAGTAGCGCTTTGGATGCATGTTCTCGGCCCTGCCTTGAAGCTGGTCTGTTGGCAATCCCATTCTTGCTTTTACACCAAGACCACTCCTCCCCTCCTGCACTCGGCCCACAATGTCCTTACGTCTGAGTGCTGCCTTAGCCTGCTCAGTTGCAGCCAACGGGGTCCACTTCCTCCCGGTAGCCAAGATGGGGGCAGCTTGGGCTACAAATGGATCGTTCGAATCCAGTAGCATCATCTCCAGTCTGACTTTGGCACACTTGTACTCCTCTACCAGACTGGAAATGGGCAGATGTAGCATCCCTTTGCCATAAAGCCCAATACTGCTAAGGCACCTGGGAAGGCCAAGCCACTTCCTTACATATGAGCTGACCAGTCTCTCCAGCTTTTCCACCTTCGAGAGCGGGACTTCATAGAGGGTTAGTGGCCACAGGACACGTGGAAGTAGTCCGTACTGCATGCACCAGAGCTTCAGCTTTCCAGGGAGCATTGTTCTGTCGATCTTCTCCAGGCCACTGGCTACCTTCCTAAGCTGCTCTACTTGCTCTTTGTCTTTAAGGGAGGCATCATACCACCGACCTAGGCTCTTCACTGGCTTCTCAGAGACAGTTGGGATGGGTTCTTCGCCGATGTGGAAGCGGTGGTCTGACAGCTTCCCCTTGATGATGGAGATGTACTGCATTTCTACAGCATTTATTAATTTATTTAACTTAGTAAATGTTGAAATTAACATTAACAAATACATTATTAAAATAAAGAGTTGTATTTGTTACCATTAGTTAATGCACTGTAAGTTAACATGAACAAACTACGAACGGCTGTATTTTTTTATTAACGAACATTAACAAAGATTAACAAATACATTAACAAATGTATTACTCATGGTTAGTTCATAAATTAACCTTATTGTAAAGTGTTACCACAAATTAGATAAGATGCTTGAAAGATTGTACACATGTAAGATTCAGACAGGTGAAACAAAATATTTTTGTAAGTTGGATTCATAAAGACTTGTTTCTGAAAGAATGATTCAGTGATAGACACATTTTTAACAGTAAATTTGTTGCCACCTAGTGGCGTGACAATGCAATCGATACAGTCGTCACTTTCAGAACAGAGGGTAATTTATTATACAATCAACCTCAGCATTTCTATCTGAATAATAAGCTTTTATATACTTCTGTTATAATTGGAATATTTGTCACACAGAAATAATGTGTGTTTGAAAAGAAAATGAAGCTGTCTATATCTACATATTGTAGTGAACAGCACATTCCAGGGCCTAGTTTATGGCCGGGCCCCTCTCTGTCCGTAACAGCGGACAAAGGTTTTCTACATTTTGATTGGATCTTGGTGGACTAACACAAACAAACTGTCCAACGCCATCAGATAAAGATGTAAGGACAACATCCAGACACCTCTTAGAGGGCAAGAAGAAGACCTCTTGTACCAAGCCTGGAAAGGACAGGACTTCTCATTGGTCCACAGGCAGTTTCTGGCCTTCACCCATCTAGAGACTGCTTCCTAAGGTTGGCCACAGACCACCATAAAAGTTCCTCGGGAACTTAGCAGCAATGGGTGAAACAAAGAGAGATCACAAAGATCCATCTAAATCCATTCAAAACTATGTTTGAAAACCTTAGAACTGATGCAAACTACACATCCATTCCATACTTATTTACAGAAATAAGTATTCTCAGTGACAGCTTTTTGTAGTGCAACATCTGACAAATTCAGCTGTTAATGTACAATTGAATGACAGTTCAATCTTGTTCCATCATGTTTAGTCTCTATTTGTTTAGCATATTGCCAAAGGTATTCTGGTGGTGGTTTGGAAAGTGAGAAATGCATTGGTAAACTTTAAAGACACTGTAAAGACTTCCAACTTTGTGCTTTATGCAAATGAGTTCCACAGGGGAGAGAAGGGTGGGCCACACTGTGTGTGTCCCCTCTGATGCCAACAGCCAATCACAGCACTCAAATGGAGAAGCGCCAAAATGTAATCGCCTCCTCATCAGAAAGGGATAAAGGTACCCTTTTAACAGACACTCCTTGTCTGCCCTTCAAAGGGGGAAGACATAACAGATATAGCGTTCTGGATCTTAACTCTGTAAGGAGTGAGACATTAACAGACTGTTCTGAGTCTGCCGTCAAAGGGGAAAGACACAACAGATACACCGTTCTGATCCTGCACGGGGACAGACATTAACAGACACAACACCGTTTTGAGCCTCTGGTCCATCCAGAGAGACAAAAACAGATCCCATGATCTGAGTCTACAGCTTGTGAGGCAGCAACAGAGACGACCACGTTCTAAGCCTCCAGCTTGTGAGGAAAGAGACATCAACAAACACTACGTCCAGAGTTTCCGTCGAGCGAGACAGTAACGACATCTGCAACAAGGTTAAGCTCAGGAGAGCAAACCTTCAATCCAAGGTACCTTCGTCTGCGTGTTCCAGATTGTTAAGGACCTTCTGCACCGACATCAGGGCCTCATCTGCGTGTTCAAGATTTTAGGACCCTTTGGTGCTCCAGGAGATCAGCATCCCACAGAGCTTCGTGTTCAAGACTGTTGAAACATATTCTGGTTTCCTCTCCCCACTGCATTGTCACCCAGCACAACTAGTGGAGGACGTCACCATCATCGGACTCAACCAAGTGGAACATAAATATCACTTAACCAAACCTCTTTCCAGAGACCTTGGCATTGTTGTATATTATCAGTATATAATTTCCTAATTCCCATTAGATGTAATATACTGTAGCTGATGTTAGTTAATAACAAATAATCTCTTGTTTATTTGTTTGGTGCATAATAAGGTTCTCCACCGTATTATTTTCAGAGAAACAGTTTATCTTTCCATAAGATAACGTAACTCTTCCATAGCCACGCCCGACTTAATCACTTGTATTCTATGTATCTTATGCACTTTATTCCTTTATCATTCATGGTATTCATTAAGTAGTTGTGTTAGTTATTCTTGTTTATCTTTTTGTTAATAAAATTTATTTTATTACACTTGTGTCTTCCTTGTGCTGATAATACAGAAGAGGCTATACAAGTTAGCAATCTCACCAATCTTTCAAATAAATCAGCTGACCACTTTACATAAATTCTATGAAAAGCCCCTGTTGAGAGTGTTCTCATACTGCCAAGGTAAAAGACCTTGACTGGTGCCCTGAACTAGGGAAAAGGGGGAAGTGGTCATCTGATGTACTCATAACCACACCTTATGAGACGTGTGATCCAAAAATCACAACGTCAGCGGTGACGTGAGTACTAATCCCTATTTTACTTTGTGTCCTTGGATGGACAAAGTAAAAATCACTACAACATAACAACTCTCTTTAGATCAACAGCAGTGCGAACGAAGATTTGAATGTTGCAATTTTATTTTTGTCAAAGGTTTAATATACACGGGTGAATTGTTGTCATTTATTTAGGAATTAGATCATGTGGGTGATGAAATCAAGAACACAATATTTTACAGATGAATCGTGCAGCTTTGTGCATCTCTCTCTCTCTCTCTCTCTGCATTGAAATCTGACGTATACGAGTAGCGCCTCACAAGGGCTTTTCAGTACATGCATTGCTATAATATTCATGATGTAAGATTTCTCTATTAAAGGATACGCTCCCCGCACTTCGCCCACCCATCACACCAGAACCATTTTCGCAGTGGTGTGATTTAACAAAGTAATAATACTTTGTTACAGTACTTAAGTATTTTTTGAGAGAATCTGTACTTTACTTGAATCTGTACTTTACTCATACAGTATGAGAGCGACCTCTAGAGGTGAAATAAAAACTATCACTGATGCCTCATAGAGTTTGTTTTGACACGTGACGTGAGGCTGTGCGCTGCACAGAGTGGGACACTTCAAAAACGGATTTAAACAACAAAACAGTATGTTATACAGTGTACACTACAGTATGTTTTCATATCACTATAAAGTAATTACTTTGTTGAGTAGATGCTGCATTAGTGGAGAACAGTATTATGTTTGCCGTCGAGGCTGAGAGGATGCTAACATTTGTAGTATCTAAAGCTTTTAAAACAATGTGACAAAAACACCAACTGTTTAATGTCACGATTGTTGCCATTCATTTACATTAGTTTACATCCATTTGTTCTCTGTTAAGCATTCATTACCCAGTGAAGTTGCATACTTAAACTGTATCCTCCTCATGCAGCAACAGAAACATAAATCAGAAATGTATTTAATTTCAGTTCTTTTTTTATCAGCACTGTAACACATTTTGATTAGCTAATCCTCAAGTTTTCTAAAATGGAGGCAAATAATGTGTGAAAGTATACATGTAATAGACCCACGCTATGCCTTTGTTTGTAAAGATGGCAATTTTTAAGCATGACTGGATTTATATGAAATGGTAACACTTTACAATAAGAGTCCATTTGTAACATTAAATAAGGTTAATAAAAGTATTGTTCATTTTTAATTTCAACATTGACATTTTAACATTTTAAAGTTGTCTCTTACATTAGTTATAATGCACTATGAATTAACATGAACGATCAATGTATAATTAATATATTAGTATTTTTTTATATATGTAAAAATTACTATAAACATTAGCCGTTTTTTTAATTCAAAGAAACAAAATGTAAGAGAGTTAAAACCAAACACAATCTTGCTGCTCAAACTGTGTATAGAACAATTTTTTATATTTTTTTGCTCCTTTTGTATTGCTCCTTGTGTTAAGTACGTTTAATATCAAAAAAATACTTTTCGTACTTAAAGCTGCTGTAGGGAGTTTTTAGAAAACGTTGACTTAACCTGAAAATTTGAACAAGCACAACTCACAGGTCACTCCCCCTTGCTCTCTGCTGCGCTACAGCCCTCCCTCCACAACTCCTCCCCATCACAACGGAGCCTGCCGTGAACGCGCAGGCTAGTAAGCAACATAGGTAAGCGAGCAGGGCCACCAATGACGGCGGATAAACAGTTATGGCAAGTATGGTTTTCGAGTACTTTAAACACCACTGCATTTTCGGAACCAAACTTAGAAATCTTGCACGGTTCCGGTTCTTTTCAAAAAACACTACCGGTTCTGGATCTAGGGTTGGAAACCGGTTCTCGGTTTCCAACCCTAGACTCGAGAATGAGTCAGATTCCTAATATGTTCGAGTATGAGACAATTCCAAGTCAAAATGTCCATGACAAGACCAAGACCATTACAATATGGTCTCGAGACTGAGTTCAAGACCGAGTTCGAGTCTCAAGTACTACAACACTGGCTTGTACTGAACTTAAAAAAGTAAGGTCACCTTACTTTCATAAAGTTAATAAAACTAAACTTTATAAGTTCAAACAACATTAAATTTGGCAAGTTGAACACACTTAATATTCTATGTAAATACAGGTCCTTCTCAAAAAATTAGCATATTGTGATAAAGTTCATTATTTTCCATAATGTAATGATAAAAATTAAACTTTCATATATTTTAGATTCATTGCACACCAACTGAAATATTTCAGGTCTTTTATTGTTTTAATACTGATG
>RJVU01061863.1:1500902-1522619 GCA_003731715.1 Anabarilius grahami | reverse complement strand
AAAAAAAATATGAAAAAAATGGCTACTGTTGATCACACTAGTCTACTCTAATGTTTCACCAGGAATTTTGTTTTGAAACTTTTGTTTTGTAAAAAATATGGCACATAGTCACACTTGTGGTGTTCCCGGTCAAAAATGACCGGCCTATAAAAAATAGCTTATAAATCACTCATTATACCATATTTTCACCCAATCTTATCTGAGAACCATACTCAGGACGTTCAAAAAGGGGCTACTAATAACAGGCGGGCCCCGTCCTGGAGAACTCTCTCCAGAACTCCCGGGAGCAGCGCAATAGGGGGAAATGCGTACCATTGCATCCACCCCAAGAGGTGCTGGCTTGGTCATGGAGAACCATAGTGGACAGTGAGTCGTCTCTCGAGACGCAAACAGGTCCACTTCGGCTTTGCTGAAGTTCTCCAATAGGAGCTTCACCACCTCGGGGTGAAGTCTCCATTCCCCGGGCCTCGGCCCCTGCCTCAACAGAATGTCTGCTCTCACATTGAGGTACCCTGGGATGTAAACTGCCTTGATGGAGAGCAGTTTCCCCTGGGACCAAAGGAGGATCTGATGAGCCAGTTTGTATAACGGGCGTGACCTCAGACCCCCCTGGTGATTTATGTATGAAACCACCTACGTGTTGTCTGATCGAACTAGCGCATGATGATCCCTGAGGTCCGGGAGGAAGTGTTTCAGGGCCTGAAAAACACCACCAACATCTCCAGGCAATTTATGTGCCAAGAGAGATGATGGTCCTGCCATAGACCTTGAGCAGAGTGACCACTCATGATCGCCCCCCAGCCCGTGAGGGATGTATCTGTTGTTAGCGTGACGCGACAACCAAGAGCTCCCAACACAGGTCCCTGGGACAGAAACCAAGGTTGTTTCCATATGACTAGGGCACGAAGGCATTGCCACGTGACCCTGATTGTACGAAAAAGATTCCCCCTCGATGAGAACCCCTTGGTTTTGACTGCAATGGTCTCATGTTCAGCAGGCCAAAAGGTACCACGTTGGACGCTGCTGCCATCAGACCTAACAGTCTCTGAAACTGTTTGACAGTAAGTGACTGGCCTATCTTTATGTCTGAGATGGCTGAGAGAATCGATGCTATGCGAGCAGGAGACAGACGAGCATGCATGACATTCGAGTCCCAAACCACGCCTAGATAAGTGGTCCTCTGAGCAGGAGAAAGCACACTTTTCTTTGCGTTTAGTCTCAACCCCAACATTTTCATGTGAGTGAGAACAACATCTCGATGTTGAACTGCCATCTGCTCTGATTGAGCCAGAATCAACCAATAGTCTATGTAGTTTAGAATGTGGATGCCCTGCATACGCAAGTGTGTCAGAGCCACGTCTACACATTTGGTGAAGGTGTGGGGTGACAGTGCTAGGCCGAAGTGAAGAACCCGATATTGGTATGCTTCGCCCCCGAAAGAAAACCTGTCGAGGCTGGCCTCTGGTGGAGTATGGGCAGCCAGCACAGTGCCCTGAAGTAGAACCCCAGCTGAGAGCAACTGGCTTGGCTGCACCTGAGAGCTACTACTAGGAACTACTGCGCCTCGGCATTGTGACGGGGTTGGCAGAGCGCCCCCCTTGAGCGCACCGAAGATAAACGGGTATCGTATGATGAGGTGAACACCGTCTGGCTTCGGAGGGGACCACCCTCAGGATCCTGACACTTTTGTCATCAGGATTTTTTTCGACGAAGCCCTCTTAGCAGCAATGACGGTCCTCAGATCCATCTTGCCCTTCGAGGACTTCGCCTGTGAGCGTTGCCTCATCTCCCAGCTCCTCGGAGGGGGAGTACAGGTAGCAACGCTCTGCTTTTGTTGTTCCCTGTGGGAGGAGCTTGTACTCTGCTTCGGCTGCTCCTGCCCAGCAGCCGCAGAGACTTGGGTTTAACGGGGAAGAAACTGCTGCGCGTGCAGCAGCTTGCTTCTTAGATTCTAGGAACATCCAGGAGAAACGTCTTATATTTATTTTTAATCTCAGGTAGATTTAGCCAGTGATGCCTCTCCGTGGCCACCAGGGCTGCCATAGAGCGGCCAAAGGATTAGGCCGTATTCTTAGTGGCACGGAGGGCTAAGTCAGCTGACTGATGCAACTCCTGAATCAAATCTGCACCCACTTCATCACTCTCACCCAAGTCTCTGAGCAGGTCAGCTTGGTATGCTTGCAAGATAGACATCATGTGCAAGCACGCTGCAGCCGAGTACGCTTTGCCCACCAGCACTGATGTGGTTTTTATGGGCTTGGTGGGCAATGTCGGGACTTTAAGGGACGATGCCGCTTGGGAGGAGAGATGGCTCGCAAGCGTCTCTTCCGCCTTTGGTATTGCCCCATAACCATGTTTTTTCATACCCACTACATTGCTGTACGTTGAGGTTTGTGGTATATAAACACGGTATGAAACCGGTCTCTTCCACGACCTCGACACCTCAGTGTGGAGGTCAGCAAAAAACGGCAAGCCCCAACGTGGAGACTGAATAGACCTCAATGGCAAGAAGCGCTCATCTAGCTTACTCTAAACCTGTTGCTCTTGTTTCTCGGGCGGCCAATAGATGTTCAACTTGGCCACGGCACGAGTTAAAACCCCCAGGAGCTCCTTGCTCAAGGGAGAATGAAGTGGCGAGTCTTCAATTTCTCCCGCTGTCACACTAACAACAACCATTTCCTCAGATCTGGACGCCATTAATGTGACTGTATCAACTGGAGTGGAAAAAAAACGCAATGCGTGTGGCCCATCTCTAACCCCGCTGCCACATCCATCTGCAAACCCCATGATATAAGGTGCTGCTCTACCTTGGCAGAAGCGGGACCTGAGCCATGAGGAATGCAAACAGCGCCGCTCTCCTTGAATTCCAGTAGAAATGATTCAGACATGAGAGCAAAAACTTTCACTTTTAACACAGGAGATAAAGTTAGAATTCTATATCCAAGCAATGCAGATGATCTTGAAAATCAAAGTATGGAATCAGTTGATTTTTCAAAAGAAAGACTTTTACGATTACATCAAAAAGATTTTGAGCTCCATGCAAAGCCCATGGTCTTTTTTCAGAACCCCATGCCGTTCCCAAAGAACAAACACAAGAGGCATCCAACCAGGAGAGGTTCGAGGGGGAAAAAGACAAGTGAGGTGAACCATATTGACACCAACGACAGCGACGAGAGTAATGCAATATTCAATCTGTCTGATAAAGAACTTTCAAATGAACGCATACAGGTTCTTAGCAAAGGTTTGTCCTTTGTCCCATCTCCTAGAACTGATCCTTTTTTGGTTAAGGTTGAATTATTTAAATTTATGAGGAATATTAAACTAAAAAGTATTTTTGGTCAAAAAAAACATCAGTGACACAGTTATCAACCGCTTTAAACCAAAAAGTACTTTTATGCCTTTTGTTTCCAATTCCTCTGTGAGTGTGAATACATTTTGTTGGCTGGTGGAAAATGATATTGATAATATCTTAATTGAAAAATCTAAATTTAGTATAAACAACCTAGATAAAACTCAAAAGATGGCTTTGGAGGATTTAAAGAGTGATGAATCAATTATGATTCAAAAAGCAGATAAAGGGGGAGCAATTGTTTTACAAAACACAGTCAATTATATCGCTAAAGTAAAAACAATGCTTAGTGACCATGTGTGCTGTAAGAAATTAATATTTAACCCTACCATAGAATATAAATCCCAGCTAGACAGAATGTTGAACAGAGGTTTTGAAGGAAAATGGTTAACTGAACAAGAATTCAAATGCTTGATTAATCATCACCCAGTTGTTCCAGTACTTTATGCATTATACCAAAAATACATAAATCGACCATAGATCCTCCTTATCGACCTATTGTCTCTAGTTTTGGTTCATTTACTGAAAAGCTATCCGAATTTATTGATTTTCATTTACAGCCATTGGTGAAACAATTACCGTCCTATCTAAGAGACAAATGATGTTTAAAATAAATTACAACTACATTCAAATTTAGATGATCAAGATTGGCTAGTAACATTGGACGTGTCATCTTTATACACCTCGATTCCACACAAAGAAGGGTTGGAAGCTTTGGATTTTTTTCTAAAAACTCTTCAAAATTTGACTTTACACACACAATTTATTTTGGATTTAACTGTATTCATATTAACCAAAAATAATTTTTTGTTTGAAAAGGATTATTATCTGCAAACACAAGGTACTGCTATGGGTACTCCATTAGCACCAAGTTACGCCAATCTCTTTATGGGTAAATTCAAATTAGATTTTATTTACAATGACAACCCTTTTGGACACTGCATCAAGTACTGGGCAAGGTACATCGATAATTGTTTCCTCATTTGGAAGGGAAGTGAAGAGGAGCTACATTATTTTGTTTTGTTTTTGAACTACAGAATAGACTCTATCACATTTTCAGTTGAAAAAGATTTGTTTTCTATTCATTTTTTAGATGTTTTGATATCCAAAATCAACAATACTGTCTCCACCACTGTATTTCGAAAACCAACAGATAAGAATACTTTACTTTCTGCCAATAGTCATCATCCATTACTGTTGAAAAAAGGTTTACCTTTAAGCCAACTGTATTAAGTCGTATTTGTGCTTCAGAGGAAGAATTTGATGTACAATCTAAAATTCTAAGTAATCGCTTTAGTTCAAGAGGATACCCATACACTTGGTTTAAATCAGCGTTTCACAAAGTTAAAAATTCTAAAAGCAGTCTATTATTAAATAACGACCAACGAAAACAAAAAAAGCATTTTTCCATAAATTATATTCTTACTTATACTAAACAAAGTTACCAGATAAAGTCTATTGTTAACAAATATTGGTTGATTTTGGCTTCAGATCCGTCATTACAAGATGTTTTTAAACATCCTCCAATGTTCACTTACAAGCATGTTAGTTAGATCAGATGTCATATATGAAGACAAAAAATGCATACATACAAGGGTACTGTTACGGTACAGAGGGGTCAGACACAGAGAGGTAAGTGTAAGCAGTCTTTATTTGAACCAGGAGAGTTTATAGGAAGTGTGGAGGTGGAGTGAAGGAAGTGAAGCTGATGATGAAGGGTATTGGAGATAGTTACTGTCCTTTCCGTTTTCAGAAGAATGATCCTTATGGAGATGCTGGAGCTGGAGATCGCTGGAGGTGACGGAACACACACACACAGACGATGAACACACTGGGAGAACGGGAAACACTGGAGACAGGTAAGAAGAGTTCAAGGAGTCCTTAGAGGTAAGCATCAACGTGAGTATCTGCGAACGAGACCGGACATGGAGTGCTGTGTGTGCGTGTTATTTATGGTGGTGTTGATAAGTGGTGTAATGACGTGCAGGTGGCGGTGATTAGTACTCTGGTGATTGAGTGCGCTGTGATTGGTGGATGTTGGAGCCTGACGTGTCTGTGACAGGTACATACATACAATATATATTTTTTTTCAGTGAAAAATCAGTGGTGCTTGAAACTTCTCAGGCTACTTCAGAGTTTCGTAATGGTATGCAAATGTGTTCATAAAATACAGCATTTTACTACAAAATTCTAAATGGCCGACAGCCAAAATAGCCAATAGGGAAAATTGAATATCATTCGACTTAGAATGCCACCCTGAAATTTTATGAGTTTTAGGCAAACCATTCAGAAGTTATCAGCAAAAATAGCCATTTTCCTTATCTTCGGACTAGTGAAAATGCCAAAATCGGCGAATTTCACCGCCAAATAAGAAGCGCAATAGAACATTTTTCAAATTAAAGCCCAAGAACTAGATCATACATCGGTACTCTACTGCTTTTCCTGCAGTTCACGCAAACCTGTTGTTCAACCACGTTGGTGAATGACGTCACGCAGGTGGTGGAGTAATAACTTCTTTAAATGAATCCGTTTGAGATCGAATTAATGCTATAATTTCTGCTATAAATTATGGACATGGCATTAGAGGACTAATTCTCATTTTCCTCAGTTATTTTGCTTTATTTCCAGATTAAATCAAATGCTTGTTCTTACGTACTAAAGCACGTACGCACATGCGCACTCTCCAAAAACGGTGCTTTAAATTCTTGACAAACTAAAATATATAAATTACATTTGTATATATTCGAAATAAAAGATATACATTGTACTTAATGTCAGCTTGCTTATTTTGCTCAAGATAACGATTTATTACGTTCACATGCCATGTTGTTATTTTCATTATTAAAGGTGCCCTAGAATTAAAAATTTAATTTATCTTGGCATAGTTAAATAACAAGAGTTCAGTACATGGAAATGACATACAGTGAGTCTCAAACACCATTGTTTCCTCCTTCTTATGTAAATCTCATTTGTTTAAAAGACCTCCGAAGAACAGGCGAATCTCAACATAACACCTGTTACGTAACAGTCTGGATCATTAATATGTACGCCCCCAATATTTGCATATGCCAGCTCATGTTCAAGGCATTACACAAGGGCAAAACTGGATCTGTGCACAGCTGAATCATCAGACTTTATGCAGGTAAGCAAGCAAGGACAACAGCGAAAAATGGCAGATGGACCAATAATAACTGACATGATCCATGTTATCATGATATTTTTAGTGATATTTGTAAATTGTCTTTCTAAATGTTTTGTTAGCATGTTGCTAATGTACTGTTAAATGTGGTTAAAGTTGCCATCGTTTCTTACTGTATTCACGGAGACAGAAGCCATGTCGTTATTTTCATTTTTTAAACACTTGCAGTCTGTATAATGCATAAACACAACTTCATTCTTTATAAATCTCTCCAACTAGTGTTGTCAAAAGTACCGGTACTTCGGTACCAAGTCGGTACTGAAATTTTGAAAATGTGACAATACCAGCATTTCTGTAGTACCGGTAGTACCGAGAATCCAGGTATATTCGGTACCACTGATAGGGCTGTGCCAGTATTTACGTGAATATGACACGAGTGAAGCACAAAGCTTTGTTTACAAAAGAAATAATAGGTTAGCAATTAAATGTGACATCGCAGCCATGGAAACATTTTAGTTATTGCAGAATGACAGAGGTACGCGAGTCCATAAATTTAAGCTTTGTGTTCTGTTTTGCGAATCGCGATCTAGTCATCTGATTATCAGAGAATTCAACAATATTCCATTAGTTATTCCCAAATCTTCACTCACACAGGGGATTATAAACGTTTCTTTCTTTTGTTCGCATTTAGGCCTATTGTAGGCTATTCGCATTCAAATCTATGTAAAGTAGAAAAACACTGTAGGACAGAAACTTATTTAATTAATTAATAATTAAAATGTATTTAATTGAGGTATATATACATACACAAGCTCCAAATATTTATATGATTGCCATCATATTTAATATGTTTTTAAAATAGGCTATATAAAATAGTAAAATAGTTCCAACAGATTTTCCTGTGGTACCGAAATTGGTACAGAGAACCATAAAATTTTTATGGTATTGGTACCGACTACTGGAATTTTGGTACCGTGACAACACTATCTTCAACAGTGTGTAATGTTAGCTTTAGCCACGGAGCATAGCCTCAAACTCATTCAGAATCAAATGTAAACATCCAAATAAACACTGTACTTACACAATTAGACATGCTGCATGACGAACACTTTGTAAAGATCCATTTTGAGGGTTATATTAGCTGTGTGAACTTTGTTTATGCTGTTTAAGGGCGAGCTCCGTGGGCGAGGAGCACGAGATTTAAAGGGGCCGCAGCTGAAACTTCACAGACACATTCAGGGGACACCTTAGCAGCGCCGCCGCTCCCACCACGCGCATCACGCACTGTGTGTAGGGCACCAAGTGCTGAGGGGGCACCAGAAATAGCCTAATGAAAATTTTTTTTTAAATGCCGGTATTATTTCATTAGCCTATAGAAATATATTAGGCACATTTTAGCCATGTATATGTAACAAAAAAGGGGGAACAAGAAAGATATTTAATAATTTCTCTAGTCTAGTCTAGAAAGTACCCCCAGGGTTATATTAGCTGTGTGAACTTTGTTTATGCGATGTATTAGAGTCGCGAGCTCTGGGGCGGGGAGCGCGAAGATTTAAAGGGGAAGCAGCCTGTATCGGCCCATTTATAATGATGGCCCAAAATAGGCAGTTAAAAAAAAATGAATAAAAAAAAATCCATGGGGTATTTTGAGCTGAAACTTCACAGACACATTCAGGGGACACCTTAGACTTATATTACATCTTGTGAAAAAGCATTCTAGGGCACCTTTAATTTTCTCATGATGTCGAGACAACAAAAGTTGTTTTGTTGTGATCACGACTTAATTTTCTCGCGTGATCTCGAGATAACAAAAGTTGTTATCTTAACAACTTAACTTAATCTCTGCTCTAAATTACACAAATGTGCCAACAGGTGGCAGTATATTACCAAATGTAACCGATGATGTGCAGTAAATATCCACTTTACTGTATTAGTTCATATTGGCCCAGATTGTACGAGTTTCGGACAAAGAGAGTTTTCGTCATCGCTTTATTTTGTTCAGTATTGTGTGCGTTAAGTGATTAACTTAACTGTTAAATGACTGAATGTAATTATTTTGCTTGACAGTGTATCTGTTATCGTTCTGACTAGTTGCATGACTCACCACAGTTTCACAACCGCAATAGTTCGGTGTGATAATAAAATGATTGCTTATTAAAACTAATTTTGATGTCACTGTAGTATTCTGTTTGCACCTTATTGTGTAGCCTATCTTTAATTAAGATGCTATTTTAATCATTGCAGTTTCAGTGTTCGTTTACCTCACTATGTCACTCAATGTATATTGATTAGAAATATAATTTATAGCCTATGTCATTTAATTCAGTTATAGTGTGTAACCTATAACTATTTTCTACATTTCTTTGTAGGGAACAACACACATACACATAAACACTCTTCTCAAACTGCATCCCAAGATTGTTTTATATCAACTGGATTAAAGTTTTGTTTTTTGGAAATCTGGAGTATTGCACCTCTTTTTAATGGAAGATAGGAGGAAGACAGTTTAACACGCATGATACCACAGCCTATCCTACATGACGAATAAAAATAACAAACACATTATGTAATATAATTTTATTTCAAACGAATGAGGAAAATAAAGTGGGTTTAATCTAAACGTTTTTAGAATTATAGAATAATCTGGCATCTTTCTGAAGGCACTCTGCCTGCACTTGAGATTTTGAATGCTCTGTTGATTATTAAACATGTTAATTACAAATAAAATGTTAAGCGTACATTTATTGAACAGTGATTGATTAGCCTATATTTATCGAGCGCAGCGTTAGTTCAGTCAGGCCATGTAGGCATAGTGCTGCGACCAGCTGACGCGGTCAGCTGTCAAATCGCTCCAATCGCAACCTACCATTCTCCTATTAGACACGGGACACAGGCTATATACGTGGCATTACTGCTCGGTAAGTATGCTCAAACTGCTCGCAACCCTCCCTCCCTCCCCATTTTAAGCATGAGCATATTACTGTGCACCTTCTGGTTGTCGTCTTCTTTTGTTTCAGATCACTAAGGCTTTCAAGTCCTGGCTGGCTTGGACCTCACTGCTGAGAGACACTCATCCTCATAACCAAGCTACAGTAGACGTCCCACTGCCATATCTACACGATTATCATGTTTGCTTTTAAATTACTAAGTGTCTTAATTGTCTATGTATTTCCAATTTTAAACTTTTGTAAGTTCAATTAATTTTGGATCAAGAACCCCCATAATAAACCATACCGCCAAAGATAATTGTGTTCAATAAACTCAAGTAACTTGCCAAAGTGGTCCTATCTGAAATTTATTTATTATTTATTTTGCTGAAATATCCACAAGATATAAGAGCACATGATTTGCCCGTCGATCAGATGCGCGTTAAAGTTGTGTTCGTTACTATAGCTACAGTAGAATCCGGGTACAGTGCGTTTCAGAATCAATAATTGTAAAAAGAACTTTTATGTCGAAATGACGAGAAAACAACTTTTGTTATCTCGAGATCACGAGAAAATTAAGTCATGATCACGACCAGTGGCGGCTGGTGCAGAAATGCAGGAATGAATAGGCTAATTGTTAAATAACCATTCTATTCTTTATTTGTGGTGGCAAATGGTGTCCCTTTTTGCATGTTTGTATTCTGTAGAATAAACACAATTTGTGCACTATTAATAGTTAAAGTTTTGTTTTAAATTACATATTTAATTAAGTTTGGAAGATTGCATTTGTAACAAAATATGCATGTTCCCGCCATACCTCACAGAGGTATCATGGAATGTAATTGCAACAATATTACATTTTTAACACAAATAAAGTGGTTAAATTGGGAATATAGATTTTATTTAGCATGTACAATTGTATTAAATTGTTTTAAAAAATACATATTTTGTATTATTTAAGAAAAAAGTGGTGTCCCCCAAATTCATGTCTGTGGTGTTACAACAATGGATGTCGTCCCTTTAAGAAAAGGGGGAACTCTATTTGGACTACTTCCTGTGTGTAAAGGTCATTGCAGGTGCTGATTGATCTGAGGGGTGCATCATGAATACATTCTTTCTTATTAATTTTCTTAAAGTTAGCTAAATTTCTGACAATTTCATGTGTCGCACTTTATTAGTGTCTGTGGTGTTATGTTGATAACTTGCAGATTTTACATATTTTAATCCAAAATTTGATAAATACATACTTACTAATATTTACTAAATGTCCCCTGATCTTGAAATCATCATGATGACAGCCTCCATTTTAGAAAAGTCTGGATTTAGGCTAATCTGTCTGTGGTGTTACTGTCTTTCCTGGTAACACCACAGACTCTATAGTAACTCTACAGACAATATACAGCCAGAAATGTTGTATTTTTAATAAAACACATAGGACATTCATAGTCATATAATTGTATCTCTCTTGTTAGGCATGGCAAGATTAACTGCTGCTGAAATGCGTCTTTATAGACAGCGAAAGATGCAGAGTACCTCATCAGACCTATTTAAAAAAGACCTATGTGCAAAAAGAAAAAAAAGAAAAACTGAGAATAGGAGATCTCTCAGGGGAAAGTAAGTTTAATAAGTTAAATAAGTTTGTGGATACATGTTTTATTCACAGAAGATTTTCTGGATTTTTTATTCTCTATTGAAACAGATCACACATTATGATTGCATCACAATCCAATTAAAGAGATACAATTTTTTGTTCACCCTATCATCATTTACTCACCCACAAGTTGCTCCAAACCTGTATAAACTTCAGATAACACTTTATTTTAGGGTCTTTTAGTTGTTTATTATCATGCACATTACTAGAATGGCTGTGTATACTTATTAATCACATATGAATGCCTTATTTTGCATGATCATATTGTACATTCTTAATACCCAATAATTAAATTTAACAACGACTTTACTAACTAACTATATGTGTTTCCTACTAAAGTGTTACCAAATTTCTTTGTTCTGCTGTACACAAAGAAACATATTTGGAAGAATGTTTGTAATCAAACAAATCTTGCCCCCCACTGACTGCCATATTTTTTCACTACTATATGGTAGTCAATGGGGGGTGAGATGGGTTACAAACAATTTTCCAAATATCTTCCTTTGTGTTCAGCAGAACAAAGAAATTTATACAGGTTTGGAACAATGTGAAGGGGAGTATGATGACATAATTTTCATTTTTGGTTGAACTATCCCTTTAAGGAGTGAGAAACAGGTTGCAGGTTGTTTTAATTATATATTTTTAATACAGTTTTTCTCTTAATGTTCTTTTATCAGAGTAGATACTTCTTGTAATCCTACTTATGATTAAATTCATTATTTTGCTCAACAAACTTTTAATTGTTAAACCTTTTATGCAATATGAAGTCTGTGGTGTTATATTACGTCTGTGGTGTTACTTCAAAATGTATCTGAAATTTCTTTCCTACAAAGCCATTTAATCTTAATAATTTAATGTTTTTAGACTGTAAGGTGGTTTTAATATTTTAGAATAAAGACTATAAAAGTTGCACAGACCATTTTTCCTGCCTTTTCTGATGTATATCCAATTTTTTAAAAAAAGAAACAATCTTCTTTGGCAAAAATAGGGCCCAAGATGAACAAATTAAAAATGAAATTTAAATAATCAATAAAACTGAGTCCTTAAAGTAATTTATTTATTTATTAATTATTACCTAAAGTTGCATATCCCTGCTCATTTTAGAACAAACCAAAATTTGACTTCAAATATTGGTAACACCACAGACATAAGTGGTTGTTTCACCAGTGTTTGATTAAAATTATTTAAAAATCGAAATATTATTAAGCTTCAATTTGAATGGATATTGCATATTAAACTAATCTTAAATGGATAGCAATACATATTATTAAAAGAAAACAAACAAGTATTTTTACAATTTCTGCCTCTCATTTGCCACCGCAATTGAAGAATGACCATGTAATAATATCATTACTGCTTATCTAAAACATGGGAAATTCACTAAGCATGCCATAGGGCTGGGATCTAAAAAAAAATCTGTATTTAATTAAAAAAACTGTTATTTCACATCCTGCCCAACATGGGCGACGCTAGCCCCTTTTTAGGGGTGCTTCAGCACTCCTAAAACTTGGAGTAAGAAATGTTGTTATTCTAAAATTTTTGTTCGTCTTTTACAAGGTTAAATAATGTCCAAAACATACTCCGTAGTTTGTGGTTTAAAATCTATGTGTTAAGGATGAAAATGAAAACATCCCCCTTAGCAAATGGTGTCATCCTCTTCTCTTCTTCTACTTCTCCTCTGTACCTGCACCGCTCAGCACGACCGTCATCCAGCACGAAACACACGCAAAGTGAGAACCCGTTATGTAGTGTTGTGAATCAACTAAGTTGCTCCAAAGCTGTGTCTCACACTTCTTTCCTTTTACCTAGAGTTGTTCCGATTCCGAAACCATATCGGTGAGTACTGGAGTCAGTATCCTGAATCACCGTGGTACACCTATAATAAGTGTTTATTTTCGGACTATTTTCAGTCCAGCAGGTCGCCGCCGCTGTGGAGTAGCACAGGACCTGGGTGACTCGTCCATAGTCATAAACGGAGAGAAGTAGAACCGGTTACAATGTTCTTCCGCAGGACGCATGCAGTTCTGTTTATTAATTGCGTACCTGTGTCTCTGTTGTTAAAGTTTATCGTTAATTTGATACTCATTTTAACAATCGGGAGTCATGTAAAGTTAGTGATGTCTATTGAGAAGGAGTTGCTTGAAAAAATTGAACACCAAAGTGTCATTGACAGGTTTGCCACCCCCAAAGTGCGGCGACATAGATTAACTCTCCCAAAGTAGAGCCAAATGGGGATTCAGGGGAAGTACTTCAAAGATATCCCTCTCTTTCTTTTTTTTATATCTTTACTTTCTAAGTATTTTCAAGACCTCTGTAAATAATCTGGATATTTTGGACTTTTTGGTTTTACCTTCTTTTTTTTTCTTTTCTTTGCTCTTGATGTGAAGCTTGTTTTATTATTATTTATTGATGACTTATATTGGTTTATGAAAGTTCAGACAGGCGTGCAACCAGATATGTTAGAGATGGCCATTTGTAAATAATTTACAGAAGATGAATTACATTTTGTTGTCCAAGTACCTGTTACTTTGTTCAATGACAATAAAGTTGAATCTAATCTAACCAATCTGATGACTGTTGATACAAAAGGAGGCACATGGAGTTAACGGCCAGGAAAACCAGCTGAGTGAAGAAGGTTTTGTGTTTGTTACAGGGGGCTGTCTGTGTGAACTCTCACAATTAAGCTGGTGTTCTGAAAAGGTCTCAAAAAAAAGACAAAAAAAATCTGGATTTTGGAGTTAGTTGAATCAATGTTAAAATGATAAAGTTATTTTTCAATAGACATATTTTTAGTTTTTGTGTGAAAAAAGGGTGGGGGTTGGGAGTGGGGCTCATTGGGTGCTCAGCACCCCTAAAGCTCTGACCCCAGAATCGCCCCTGCTGCCCAATATTGTCCTTGAAACAATGTTCATATTGAAGGCTATAAAAACAAACATGAATGTAACCTTGTACTATATGCTATATTATGTGCAAAAAAGGGGTCAAATCACATTAGGCCTAGGATATATTCTATATTGTAAATGTAAAAAATGTTTTAAAGCAGAAATTAAATACACTAAACTAAAAATGAAAATAAATAAAAACAAAAGAACAGACTAATTATTAGGCTATTTTGATTACCCTACAACAGTCACTTTACACAGCTGAATGGAGTGAATATCTAATTTGAAAGTTCTTACTGTGACTGGTGCTATCGTACACATACACTTAGTTGTAGGTTCGAAATTCTATATGGCATAATTATGTTCGCAAACAAAAAACAAATTTTAAACAACAAATATTTTTAGCAAAATGTATTTTACTCTCAAATTATTTTACTTTAAAATTATTGCGCTCTATTGAACTCCTTCTATTTGGCGCGCGGCAGCGCGGCAGCGCTCGTTCACGGAAGTTTGTGCTTGCTGAAGGCTCGTCCACTCCTGACGGCAAAATGGAAATATTTTCTCGACTTTCTAACATTTACAGATGGATAATATGTCTGTGAAATGTAAGTTATGCACTCAAAGTTATTCTTTGAGTGGAAGTCACTCGGGGCAAATCTCGGCCAGAGTGAAATCGCCCAAAAAGAGGCGGTACTCCACAGAACGTGACTCGACGCTGATTGGACTATATCCAGAGGCAGAACAAAAAGCCTAGCAGTGACAGCTAGCATAACACTGTGGTTGAAAAAATCCGTCCCTTTCTCACTTTTGGTGGTGCGTCGCCCCATTGCCCTAATGAAGAAACCGCCCCTGATCATGACAAAACAACTTCTGTTATCTCAAGATCACGAGAAAATTAAAGGTGCCCTAGAACCCTTTTTCAGAAGATGTAATATAAGTCTAAGGTGTCCCCTGAATGTGTCTGTGAAGTTTCAGCTCAAATTACTTATTTGATTTTTTAACTGCTTATTTTGGGGCATAATTAGAAATGCACTGTTTCAGTGCGTGTCCCCTTTAAATGCTCGCGCTCCACGCCCCCAAGCTTGTGACTTTATAATACATTGCATAAACAAAGTTCACACAGCTAATATAACCCTTAAAATATCATGATATCATGGATCATGTCAGTTATTATTGCTTCATCTGCCATTTTTCGCTATTGTCCTTGCTTGCTTACCTGCATAAAATCTGTTGATTCGGCTGTGCACAGATCCAGACGTTAATACTGGCTTGTCTAATGCCTTGAACATGGGCTGGTATATGCAAATATCGGGGGCGTACATATTAATGATCCCGACTGTTGCGTAACATTCAGTGTTATATTGAGATTCGCCTGTTCTTCAGAGGTTTTTTGCACAAATCAAATTTACATAAGAAGGAGGAAACAATGGTGTTTGAGACTCACTGTATGTCTTTTCCATGTTCAGAACTTTAATCATTCTACTATGCCGAGGTAAATAAAATTTTCAATTCTAGGGCACATTTAAGTCATGATCACAACAAAACAACTTTTGTTATCTCGAGATCATGAGAAACACTTTGTCCATACCACCCTGTCACAGTGAATCACCCTGTCACAGGAACATTTTGTTAAAAGTTTATGGAAAGAAAATGAAATATTACATTAATGTTGAATGATGTTCTTCTTGTGTGGACTAATCAGATAAATGTAACATTTTTTTTGTATTTTTTAGGTGAATACATTTTTTCAGAACAAATAATGTAGCCATTGAAACGTCAGATTCATATTTCAAGATTAAATGTACACTTTAAAACCCATTTACAAATGTTTGAATTTCAGGCTCTCAAAAAAACATTGTTGTGTAAATAAATGACCAAAACACATATTCATGTTCCATAAAATATTTACACATTTTAAGAAATGAGCTGGAAATAAAAACAGTTGAAAATGAGAGTCAAAGTTTGCCAAATATATAAAGTCAAAGAAATCATTAAGATACAGCTAACAATTTTGTTTTGGTTATGGCAACATTAAAATGTACCAAAAAAGACAGTGGTGGACGAAGTACTCAAATCAAGTGCTTGAGTAAATAGTACAGACACCCTAATAAAATAATACTCCAATAAAAGTATTAAGTATTCCTTTTCAGTTATCATTACTCCAATCAATTATCACTGATATTTTCTCATATTCTTCTTTTTATTTTTGCAGGTTTTGTGCATAATTTTCAGCTGCCTTTGGTCTGGCTAGATTAAACCATAATGCAATAATTTTACTTTTTCCACATATACTGTATATCTTTTCCATGGACTATGGACATTGTTTATTAATCATTAAAATTAGGCAAACTAGGCAAACACCATTACACATAATATACATGGTTGTTTTTTAAAACTTGTAACACTAGAAAACAGGAATCATTTAACTGATTAAACTGTTATAACTCATCTTAAAGCACTCTCCTACAGATAAGTAATAAAGATAAATCTGACAAACCTGAAATTAATCTGGATTCAGTGGATTCAAAACAGCAAATGAAAGTTCTCTGCTAAATGTAAAACAAAAGATGTGTCTTGGATTCTTGAATCACCTGACTGATGTAAGTAACTGTAACTCGTCTTAAATACTTGTACCCGATTTATGCAACTCTACATGTCAACCAATCAGAGGTGATCTAAAGGCAGCTGGTTTCCAGTAAATCACATGACATTTAAGAAACAGCAAATAGTTAAATGTTATAGTTTTATAGTTTACCTAAGAGTAAACTGTTAAATAAGACAGAATGTTTTAAATTTATAATTCTAGTTATTTAAATATTCCTTGTTAGCTTGCTTTAATTTGTTTGTGTGTTTTTGTTTTGTTTTGTTTTTTCATTATTTTTATTTATTTATTTATTTTTTTTGGAAATGTAGTGACTTATGAGTTCCAATTATTCACAGTATTTTACCCTACCAGATACGTAAGG
Source organism: Anabarilius grahami (assembly GCA_003731715.1). NCBI lineage: Eukaryota > Metazoa > Chordata > Actinopteri > Cypriniformes > Xenocyprididae > Anabarilius > Anabarilius grahami. The sequence continues at coordinate 1,505,705 of RJVU01061863.1, read as the reverse complement.
CTGGGTCTTTAACTGCCTTTAAGTGTGGATGGCTCTACACTGGAATTTCAAACAAAATTAAGAAATTTAGGGGTGATAATTCATGCACATTTAACATTTGTTCCCCATGTTCAGAACACTGTAAAGACATCATTCTTTCATCCTATAAACATTCTTTCATCACTCCAGTCTTGGAGTCTTTACATTGGCTCCCTGTCAGATTTCGGGTGGATTTTAAAGTTCTCATGCTTACCTACAAAGCTTTGAATGGTTTGGCTCCTCACTATCTTAATGAGCTTTTAGCCCCCTACACACCCTGTGTGTGCTCTCCGCTCTTCGGAAACTGGCCTTTTAATTGTCCCACATACCTGTTTAAAATCTATGGGTGATAGGGCATTTTCTTCAGTCGCTCCAAGACTTTGGAATTCCTTGCCTGCTCGGATTAGGCAAGCAGAATGCCTTAGTGTTTTTAAATTCTCCCTTTAAACTTATTTCCTTAGGGTAGCTTTTACCGGATTATATTAACATTGCATTTTTTTTTTTTAAATTTTCTTGTTTTGATAGTATGTTCTTATTTGGTGTGTTTTTTTATATCTCACTTATTTTAAAGTATTGTTTGTATAATTGTATGCTTCCTTTTTTTTCTTCTGTGAAGCGCTTTGAGATGCTACTTTTAAAGGCGCTATAGAAAAAAAAAATTCTTATTATTATATTACATTATCATTACATTTTACAGTGTACAAAGCAGAAAGTCTGACGTAATAGCTCTCTTGTTAAATCTCACCGATGGGTAGAATGGGGAGAAGTTGATGTTAATCAAAACCTAGAAATTCTGCATAGTCTGGCTGAACAGGAATGTGTCTATCTGGGAGGGAATTTCCTTGAGTCATTTAACAGTCAAGTTGACTTTGCAGCAGTGGTGTAGTCAAGACCAGACCCAGGCTAAGAACATCACCCAGTTTAACCCGAACTCCATGGAGAGCCACAACATCCATGCTTACATCCGAAATATGGACTGTTAATGGCCTTGGAACAAAAAAAAAGGTCGACAAGAGACTCCCCAACGGTTTACCACAAGCCTACTTTGGTGCACGGAATGAACCTGAACTTGAAGAGTATGTGAACTTCAAAACTGTCTTCCTAAGAAACCTGCACCCTGGACTAAGTTATGGCCTGCCCAAGCACAATGACAATCCAACAGCTATGAGACTTAACACACAAGGCCTACATCAAACAAAAGATGGCTTCAAAGAAAGGTTCAAACTCCATCAGCCAAGACATAAGCCGTGTACAAGAAGACACCCAGTGGCATGACAATGCCACAGTCACTAATAAAGAGCACAGAGAACATGAATCCCATGTCAATGACAGCTACCATACCAACCGCTGGGAAAAGTCATGGGACCAGCCACACTTCTCAAGAGACGGAAATAACTGGAAACCTAACTGGACATCCAAAGGTCATCAACCAACGTATTCACAATTATCCAATGTGGATAACCAACAATGAAACCTACCTCAGCACCACTCAGTTAAAGGATTAGTCCACTTTCAAATACAAATTTTCTGATAATTTACTCACCCCCATGTCATCCAACATGTTCATGTCTTTCTTTCGTCAGTTGAAAAGAAATTAAGATTTTTAACACTCTGAGGTCTGAGGGTATCGCCGGCGATACCACCTCATTTTTTTTCTTACCAGTGTGAAAGAGACTCAAAATACTCCGTCAATGTTGCACATACAATTAAGAGCTATACACCATTTTAATCTGTGGAATATCTTCTTTCATTTGTGTACACTCAGAGTAAAAACAAAATGTTGTGCTTTTTGTAAAATAAAGAAAACTAACATGATGCGTGATCTCTCGTCTCCCTCTGAACGAAGTCCAATCTGATAGTTCTCAGAAAATGAACTGTAACTTAGTAAATACTAATCACAAAAGATAGACTTATGTCTAAAAAAACATAAGGTTTTAAATCGTGTAAATCAAATCGAAAACAAAAATTCTCTGTTTATGTAATCTGTATGAAAAGAGAGCCATGTCAGAAGTCCATGATTCAGCTCATTATCCGCTAATGCGGCCACGCCCACGGTGCCAGCGCTATTGAGAGGCAAATTCTGAGGCAATACATGCATACATCGTCTCAATCGTGTATTTATTGTCTTGAAAAGTGTTTTTCTGTATGTTAAAGCGATCTCTGGCCTCTATTAGTTCCTGGAGAGTCACAGGGTGGTTCTTCTTTAGATTAATTTGTGGACTAAAAATGCACAGAGCGCCCTCCGGCTGCAACTATGAATTGAAAACACAGTATCCAGCGCTCATAGTGATGACAATAAATACTGAATAAATATTACTCCTCTGTATAGAAAATTGATATAAACATATGAGAATCCATCAATATTTCTCCAAATGTGCATGCTTTTAAGCTAAATGGCTATATGAAATGCCACAGAGGTAACATAATTGTTCAAACACTTTGCATCACAGAAATACATTATATTTTAAAGTATATAATAGAATACCATTATTTTAAATTGTAATAATATTTCACAGTATTGCTGTTTTTTCTGTATGTTTGATATACACCATGATGAGCTTGAGACATGATCACAGTGGGTTTTTTCACAGCCTACCTGACTGAAAGAGCTCATTATTTATGCAAGTCATTACAACTCATTATGCGATTCTTTTATCTTCTCAGGTGTAAATGATCCATTATTCATGATAAGTCACGCCTCCACGCATACTGTGTTTCTTGACAAAAAGTGTCTCACAAAATTTAAATCTCTCTATTGTTTTATATGAAGGAGCAGGCAGCATATTTTTTTTACATCATTCTGAAGCAAAAACTCTAGTCTACAACCTCCAGAAGTCTTGTGAACACAGATTTAATATATATTTTTTGGCTTTATTTCAGTGACTTAAGTTTTTAGTTTTTTCAATAACCATGCATAAACGTTATTCCTTCAAAAACACTAACATGTACATACATGTTCCTCACATATTATTGTAGCCTAGTTTGTGCTGAATACAGTGTAATGACACTTTTGTCATTTATATGTTTATGAACAACTGAAAAAAGCACAAATGTCCCAAAAATCCTCAGACCCCTGAAGGTTAATGAAAACATTCCAGAATTATTCTCCATATAGTGTCTATAAGGAAGTACCTTATTTGGGATATGTTCAAGTTGATGTAGACTTTCCAGAAGATATCATGGGAAAGACTGAAAGAATTCAAACTCTTGCACTTTGTATACCTGATCACAGGACAAATGTGGATGTCCCCTTGCTGATAGGCACCAATACACTTGATCCTCTTTATGAAAAGTGTGCGCTTATCCAGGGTGAGTCTGTGAAGCACAGGACCAAGAACAGTCATGGCTCTCCACTTTTGAAACCTCTGTATCACCAATTCAAAATAAATCAGCAAAATGGTCGCATGGGGACTGTGAAGCTGCAGAGCAAGAAGGGTGTCATCAACAGATCCGACTCTCTTAGTAGAGCCTCCCAAATCAAGATTACCTGCTGGTCTCCTGTTCTGTAGCTATTATGACAAGCCCACCATTACGATCTTCCAAGGTGCCTGTCTTAGTTAAAAATAACACAGAACATGACATCAAAGTGCCCTTAGGTCACAACATTGCCGAGCTTTCCTTTCCAAAGGCTGTGTCGTCCCTCCCAATGCAGGAGAACCACTCCACCATGATGTTACTTCATCTTTTGCAACATGCAACTCCATGCATGTGTCAGATTGTGGAAAACTCACTTTTGATTTCACTGACTCTCCTTTGTCTGAAGAGTGGAAGGAGAGAATCCTGTACAGGGCTTGGAAGAAGAATCAAGACGAGGATGGTCTCGAGGCGTCCGCATCCTGATGACCAACATAAACCTGATCTAGCTTTCCAGAATGAGGAGGACCGTGTCCAGCGGTTCATCACCCAGTTCTTACGGGATGACAGAAGAGCTGATTTCCCATCTGAGGCTGGGAGAGCAGTGTGTCAGAGGCATCAGTGTGTCTTAGTGACAAGTACAGTACCAGACCTTACACTGCCTGTAACAGTCGAATGCTTGGCGATTGGGGCCTCTGCTATTCCTGTAGGTTTCGGTCAACCTGATGTGCTTGGATCATATACAGTGGGTACGGAAAGTATTCAGACCCCCTTAAATTTTTCACTCTTTGTTATTGTCACAGACACGCCAGGCTCCAGCACCCTCCAATCACAGCGCACACCATCCCCGGAATATTAATCACCGTCACCTGCACCTCATCAGCACACTCATCACCAGCACTACTTAAGACACACTCACACACAGTCACATTGTCCGGTCTCGTTTGCATCAAAGGACTTACCTGAATGCTTACCTCAAGGACTCCTCTTGCTACTTACCTGTACTCCGTGTATCCAAGCTCCTCGTATCGTATTCTATCTGGTGTGAAGTGTTGTCGGAAGTCATCTACTCCATTCAGCAAGTATCATTCTCCATTGTCACTCTGCAACCACAAAAGGACTGTGTCATTCTTCATATCATTCCTCAGTCACGAACTTGCATCTGTTTACTCACCTGTTGTCATCCTTATACTCTGCTTGTGTTCAATAAACTACCTGTTAACCTATCTTCTGTTCTCCCGGCTGGTCCTATTGTAACAGTTATATTGCAGCCATTTGCTAAAATCATTTAAGTTCATTTTTTTTCCTCATTAAGCCAGGTTACACAGGAAACATACAATTAGGATCGGTTTCTTTCAAAAATTCCATAAAAGGATTCCATACTTTGAAAAACATTTCAGGTTTTCCTTTCACATCCCTGTTCTTTTTTTG
>RJVU01061863.1:1447645-1483946 GCA_003731715.1 Anabarilius grahami | reverse complement strand
GTAATGTGTATCTAGGGAGATTCAAAACTCAGAGGTTGTATAAGCCATTATATAACAATCCAACACAGCCAGTTTTCCACAGCCTTAGAGTATGTATTCAATAAGTTATGCGATTTATTCACTTGTGTGATGATACACATCTTTTATGATGAGTTTTCTGCATTCTGACATCAACCATGCATTGTAACCTTTTTGGTACATATAAAAAAAAAAGGTTTATTTAAACAACAATAAAGTAGTCTGTGATAAGAACAGTTTTGTACAAGAATATTTTCAATTAAGTATTCTCATTCACTTTCTTTAATTTGGAATGAAGACAGCAACAGCAAGAATGTTTCAAACTCCAAAATGACACAAAAATGAAAGCACATCCATATAACTAGACCTACTGCAAAGAAAAAAGAAAGAAAAAAAAAGTTATCCTGTGATTGTGCTGGATGATTTCAGTGTAAACAGGATTGTTTTATTTCTGAGGATGGCTATGCTAACTCTAAGATTCAAGGAAACCAGGAGAGTGGGAAGCCACATGTCCAGGTTTCAGGAAGCTTATACATCAGGAAGCATTCCCAGCACCAATCAGGTCCCTCATTGTTACATTGGAGCAAATGCAGCTATAGAACAAAACAAGGAAAGAAATATGAAAATAGCTTCACACATTATACATCTTCCCTTGTACCAAAAAAAAAAATCCTCATGTAACAGTGTCTGATAAAACAACAACAAAATGTAAACAGAATTTCACTAACACACTTTTATAAATAGCAAATGATCAAAACATAAAAGGTAATCAAACAACAAACTGTCATGTCTGTTGTTGGTTTTGTTCATGTCTTTTATATTGGGTGCTTCTCAAACAGAAGGCTGCATCCTCCCGAGACTGCGTCCTTCCTAGAGGTTTTTGGAAGGACGCAGGTTTTTTGCTGAAACATCAGACTAGGTAAGCAAGCAAGGACAATAGCAAAAAATGGCAGATGGAGGGATAATAACTGACACGATCCATGATAACATGATATTCTTAGTGTTATTTGAAACTGTCTTTCTAAATGTTTTGTTAGCATGTTGCTAATGTACTGTTAAATGGTTAAAGTTACCATCGTTTATTACTGTATTCACGGAGACAAGAGCCGTCGCTATTTTCATTTTTAAACACTTGCAGTCTGTATAATTCATAAACACAACTTCATTCTTTATAAATCTCTCCAACAGTGTAGCATTAGCCATTAGCCCCAGAGCACAGCCTCAAACTCATTCAGAATCAAATGTAAACATCCAAATAAATACAATACTCACATAATCCGATGTATGCATGCAGCATGCATGACGAACACTTTGTAAAGATCCATTTTGAGGGTTATATTAGCTGTGTGAACTTTATTTATGCAATGATAGAGTCGAGAGCTCGGCTCTATGGGGTATTTTGAGCTGAAAGTTCACAGACACATTCAGGGGACACCTTAGACTTATATTGCATCTTGTAAAAAAACGTTCGATGGCACCTTTAAATGCATGTCTGTTTCGCCAATCATTCTTACATATTCAGGTCTTTATCGACCCGGATCTATATACATGGAAGGATCTCTACATATCGCGACAATATAAAACTTCTCTGATATTAGAGTAACAGGTACAGAAGAATAAAATAAATCCCAATTTGTTACCTTTTGGAGCTTGAAAGGGCTCAGTTTGAGCAGATGTTTTATGCCATCATCATTGTCCTCGTCATCATTTCCCAGTAAATTTAGCAAATAATAGGCTAATTTTATGTTGGAGGTCACGAATATGAGCCCATTCGCGATCTCAAACATATTCTGAAAAGTCAATAATTTTCAACAACTTCAAAATCAATATTTTGATCACTGACAGCTTCACCAGATCCATTCAGTGACAGTGACAATCATATTTGATTGCGTTCAGTACTTGCTCTGTAGTAAATCGCTGAGCCATTTCATGTTTTGCTTATTATTTCGTTTTCTGTCTGAATAAGTCGTCACGTCATCATAATGTATCAGACATTGCTACCTTGTGGAAAAAAGGTGAATCGCACCTATTCCGTCATCAAAGATTAAATTATTGTTGTGCAGAAAAAATATATGTACACTGATACACACCTCGGGTCGTTAGTGACCCTATACAATTTTTACAAAAAATGAATACTAGGCATTATAATTTTATGATTTTTTTCTTGTTATATTCTTTATAATGAATGATTGATGAATACCAAGAAGGTTGATGTCTAACTTTAATAAATGAATGAGGAGGAGGGTAGTGAATGACATCCCGGGTCGCTAAAGACCCAAGGTATTCATTTAAAGGTTAACTGGTGTTCTATTAATGAAATTCATTCATTCATTCAAATAGAGTGAAAGACAATCGTCTGCGGTTTCCCAGTGGCTTATATTAATAGTTTAGTGTTAAGTGAGTAATTTACACTAAAACAAAATATAACATCTATGCTTTCATGTCAGAAAACATCATGTTTGTCTTACATTTCATAATAAATTCAGACTAGCTCAATACTGACTCGTTTTCCGTCTGTTTATTTTCGTGAATTGGAATGTGTACAAAGGATTGTGGGTGATTGAAGGTCGTGAAGGACACATCCCATGCATCCTTCAAATTCAGTAATGTTCTTCTATTAAATTCAGATAAGACTGAGGTATTACTTATTAGACCAAAAACTTGTACACAGAATCTCTTAGACTACAATCTGCATTTAGAAGGATGTACTGTTACTTCATCCTCTGTACTTAGAGACCTATAGGTGTTTAATAAGACACCAACTTGACCTTTGAAAATCATATTTCATATGTTACAAAAACAGCAGAAATACGGAATATGTTATCTGTTTCTGATGCAGAAAAGTTACATCATGCATTCATGATCTCTAGACTAGATTACTGTAATGCACTATTAGCTGGTTGTCCATCATCCTCAATAAACAAGATACAATTAGTCCAAAATGCAGCTGCTAGAGTTCTTACCAGGTCAAGAAAATCTGATTGTAACTCCAATTTTATCATTTCTACACTGGTTAACCATCAATTACAAAGTATTGCTACGCTCTTTGAGTCAATTCAAGTAATCTTCATTTATATAACGCTTTTCATAAAACTTATTGTTTCAAAGCAGCTTCACTGTGACAATAGGAAAATCATTATCGAGCTAAAGTTGTTTTTTGTTTGAATCACTTCTAATGTAAAAATTGTGAAATAAGATCACGAAACTATAGACTTTAAGTAGTACCTAAAGGAGGGAGAGCATTTTCGCATTTGGCTCCTAAACTCTGGAATATCCTTCCTGATAATGTTTGGGGCTCAGTGACACAATCCGAGTTTAAGATTAAATCTTCTAGATTAAAGATGCACCTCTTTAGACAAGCATTCATATAATGCTTCATTAGCTGTCTTTCACTGTCAGGCAAAAAAGCAGGCATGCTAGTGCATGCCAGGGCCAGTCATGTTTCCACTGTCACTTCTGGGGCTTGATCGGGCCTCATCAGGGCTTCCCCAGGGTGTTTTGGCTCAGCAAATACGTTGGTCCAAATCGGGCTATTTGAGGCTTGAGAAGGGGTCAAGAACAAAGGCAGAGTTTACTTGATTTACTTCTCCTCACTCTCAGCCACAACCTCCTTCACTTTTTTTCTCAGCCACACCCTCCTTCCAGGGCTTTGGCGCTTCGGGGACGCACTGCCTCTCCACACGTTCCTGCCCCGTCCCCCAGGAGACACTCGGAGCCACATGAGTTCACCCCACTCACTGCCTCTACTTTGAGACGCTCTGCCTCCTGGGCACTCCCTCAGTGCTCCACATTGCCCAGCCCCCAGCTTCTTCTCGATCCTCCCTCAACCGTTTCTACGCTTTGCATTCGAGGGTCGGGCATAACAGTACAAAGTCATACCCTTCGGGCTGTCCCTGTCCAGTTGTGCGAACACAGGGACTTGGTGCTCAGGCACCACAGCCAGTTGGGGCTTCGGGTCAACTGAGAAAAGAGCAAACTCTCCCCTGTGCAAAGTATCACTTTTCTCGGTGTGGAGCTGGACTCGGTCAACATGACGGTGCTTCTCACCAATGAGCATGCACAGTCAGTGCTGAACTGCCTGAATATGTTCAGAAACATGCCATGAGCATGCCAGAAAACAGCGGTTCAACTGAGGCTCCTGGGTGATATGGCATCCGCAGCCGTGGTCACGCTGCTCTGGCTACACAGCCGAGTCACGAGGAGGGCATGGTGCCATGGCACACTCCATGTGTTCATCACACCGAGTTGTTGCCATACATTCAGCCTGTGGTCGGACCTTGCTTTTATACAGGCTGGGGTGCCCCTAGTACAAGTGTCCAGGCATGTTGTTGTCACAACAGATGCCTCCACCACCAGCTGGGATGCCGTATGCAATTGGCATGCTGCATCGGGCGGATGGTCTACGCTCCTGTCGCATGTCACAACTCGCCTGCCATCTCCTCCTCTGGAGTCTGCAGCGGCTCAGGTCACTATGCGCCATTAATATCCTGGGCGAGCTCAACCTCAAGACTCCACCCCCAGGTGGTCCAGCTGATTTGGAGCCAATTCGGGGACGCACAGGTGGATCTGTTTGCCTCCCAGGAGTCCATTCACTGCCAGTGGTTTTAGGGGCCTACACAAGTACGCGTTTCCCCCAGTTAGCCTTCTCGCATCAGACTCTGTGCAAGGTCAGGGAGGACGAGGAGCAGCTCTTGCTAGTTGCACCATACTGGCCCAGCCGGACCTGGTTCCCAATGTTGAAGCTCCTAACAACAGTGCCTCCCTGGCGGATTCCCCTGAGGAAGGACCTGCTTTCTCAGGGACGGGGCAGCATATGGCACCCACGTCCTGACCTCTGGAACATTCATGTGTGGTCTCTGGATGGGACATGGAGGACTTAAGTGGCCTACCACCAGCGGTAGTTGACACTATCACTTTGGCTAGAGCCCCTTCTACGAGGCATTCTTATGCCATGAAGTGGAGTCTGTTCGCTGTGGGGTGTTATTCCCAGTGGGAAGACCCCCAAAAATGTCTGGTCAGCTCTGTGCTTTCCTTCCTTCAAGATTGCTTGGAGCGGAGGCTGTCCCCCTCCACCTTGAAGGTCTATGTGGCCGCCATTGCAGCACAGCACAATGTGGTCGGTGGCAGGTCACCCTAGGCCCATTTAATGGTAAAAATTTAATTGATGTTCAACAAATAAAATATAGAGATAATAATGATAAACAAATGATAAAGCTTGGGTTGTTAAATATTAGATCCCTTTCTTCAAAAGCACTTATTGTAAATTATATTATCACAGACAAAAATCTAGATGTGCTGTGTTTGACAGAAACTTGGCTAAAACCAGACGATTACATTACTTTAAATGAGTCTAGTCCTCAAGGTTATGATTATCGACACAATCCTCGTCAGAAAAGCAAAGTGGGAGGTGTTGCTGTAATTTATAGTAATATTTACAAGTATTAGTCAGAAGTCTTTCAAATATAATTCCTTCGAAGTAATGGTGCTTTACGTAACATTATGTAAGTTGACATTTGTGTTGGCTACTGTATACAGGCCACCAGAACACCATACAGACTTTAACAAAGAATTTGCTGATTTTCTATCAGAGTTAGTACTAGCTGCAGATAAAGTCATTGTTGTTGGTGATTTTAATATCCATGTAGATAATAAAAAAGACTCATTGGGATTGGCATTTACAGACATTCTAAACTCTATTGGAGTTAGACAACATGTGTAAGGACCCACTCATTGTCGTAATCATACTCTAGATCTAATATTGTCACATGGAATCGATATTGATGCCGTTGAAATTCTGCAGCAGAGTGACGACATCTCAGATCATTATCTAGTCTCGTGTATACTACATTTAGTCAAAGCGGCTAAACTGCCTCCCTGCCATAAATATGGTAGACCCATCACTTCTACCACTAAAGATTGCTTTATAAATAATCTTCCTGATCAGTTTCATCACCTTAGCATACCAGACAGCTTAGATGTTGCAACAGAAACTATTGCCTCTGTCTTTTCCAGCACATTAGACTCAGTTGCTCCTTTGCATTTAAAAAAGATTAAGGAAATTAATCCAATGCCATGGTACAATGAGCAGCCAGAAAAATGGAGCGCAATTGGAAGAAAACAAAACTAGAAGTATTTCGCATTTTGTGGAGAGAGAGAATGATTGAGTACAGAAAGGCCTTAAAAACTGCTAGATCTTCCTATTTTTCAAAACTTTTAGAAGACAATAAACACAACCCTAGGTATTTATTTGATACAGTGGCTAAATTAATGTGACGCCCCATTTAAGATCCTGAGAGATACTGGGTCATCTGAATCGTTCATTTTAGAGTCTATTCTGCCTTTTTCGGCCGCCTCAAGTGCGGGGGAAAATGTATTGATAAGGGGGATAGGGCTGCAGACATTGTCAGTTCCATTGCACAAAGTTTACCTAAAATCTGATTTAGTCGAAGGAAAGGTAATAATTGCCTGTGAGTGGTGTTTCTGTAATTTTGGGGAATAATTTGGCAGGGGGGCTAGTGTGGAGAGATGTTGTTCCTCCACCTGTAGTTTTGTTTACTCCGTTGAAAGAACAAGCTGATGAATTGGAGTGTCAATTCCCTGAGGTGTTTGTATCCTGTGCTGTAACACGCGCAATGAGTCGTTATTTGAATGTGTAAAAATGCCTAAATTTGAGGTACCTGGGTTATCTGTTCTCTCTCCCATTTCTCATAGTGACTTGGTAGCTGCGCAGCAGAAAGATCCTGTTTTACGAGCTCTGTTCGCTGCTGTAGTGCGGCCGGAGGAGGTGGAGAGCGTGGAAAACGGCTACTTTATACAGGAGGAGTTGCTGTTGAGAAAGTGGAGTCATCAAGACGAAGATTCAGGTGGTGAGGCAATAATTCAGGTAGTAGTGCCTGGTCAGTTTAAGGAGGCGGTATTAGGTGCCCATGGTGATGTGGCGGGCCATTTGGGCGTGAAAAAAACGTATCACCGGGTTTTGCGGCAATTTTATTGGCCTCGTCTTAAAAAAGATATCGCAGTGTTGGGCCGTTGCCTCCGTCTAAATCAGGCAATTCGTATTTGCTCACAGTTATGTGTCAAACAACTTGTTATCCCGCGGCATATCCTTTGCATAAGATCACTACTAGGGCTGTGGTTAAAGCTTTAACGCAGTTTATTTCTATTTTTGGTATACCGAAGATTGTTCAGAGCGATCGAGGTACCAATTTTATGTCTGGAATTTTTGCGGAGATTCTGAAACAGCTTGGGGTAAAAACCACCCTCAGAGCCAAGGGGCGCTGGAATGTTTTCATCAGTCCCTGAAGTTGCTGTTACGCGCTTATTGTGTTGAACTGAATAGGGATTGGGAGGACGGGCTGCCTTGGTTAATGCTCGAGGCTCAGGAGGTGACCCAGGAGAGTTTGGGGTTCAGTCCAAATGAGCTAGTTTTTCGGTCACACGGTACGGGGACCACTTGCAGTGTTGCAAGACAAATTAAAGGGCAAAGAACCGCCTAAAAATGTGTCAGATTATGTTAATGGGTTTCGTAGGCGTTTGTTTCTGGATGGACAAAAAGAGCCAGAACATCTTGTGAAGGCGCAAATAAAAATGAAGCGGTTGTTTGATAACCGTGCGGAATGTCGGGTTTTTAGTCCGGGCGATCAAGTATTAGTATTGTTGCCTCATCCTGGATCTCCGTTTTGTGCAAAATTTTCTGGTCCATATACAGTGGTACGGAGGGTTTCGCAATATGATTATGTAATTGCTACTCCTGATTGAAAGAAATCTAACCAGCTTTGTCATGCTAAATTGCTTAACACTCTGAAGGTCTGAAGGTATCGACGGCGATACCACCGCGGTTTTTTTCTTACCAGTGTGAAAGAGACTCAAAATACTCCGTCAATGTTGCACATACAATTAAGAGTTATACACCATTTTAATCTGTGCAATATCTTCTTTCATTTGTGTACACTCAGAGTAAAACAAAATGTTGTGCTTTTTGTAAAATAAAGAAAACTAACATGATGCGTGATCTCTCGTCTCCCTCTGAACGAACTCCAATCTGATAGTTCTCAGAAAATGAACTGTAACTTAGTGAATTCTAATGACAACAATTTTTGACTTTCGTCTAAAGAAACGTTGAGATGTCAGGTTTTAAATCGTGCAAGTCAAATCGAAAACAAACCTTCTGTGTTTATGTAATCTGTATGAAAAGAGAGCCATGTCAGAAGTCCGTGATTCAGCTCATTATCCGCTAATGCGGCCACGCCCACGGAGCCAGCGCTATTCAGACGCAAATTCAGTCAATACATGCAGTCTTATAGTTTCAATCGAGTATTTATTATCTTGAAAAGTGTTTATCTGGATGTTAAAGCCATGGTTAGCGAGCTCTAGAAGACATGCAGTTAGTTCCTGGTTCTTCTTCTTCTTTATATGGATTTGTGGACTAAAGGTGTACAGAGCGCCCTCCGGCTGCAAGTATGAATTGAAAACACCATTCCTGAAATGTCCTCTTCTTCTTTAGAATAATTTGTGGACTAAAGGTGTACAGAGCGCCCTCCAGCTGCGAGTATGAATTGAAAACACAGTATCCAGCACTCATAGTGATGAGAATAAATATAGAATAAATATTACTCCTCTTTATAGAAATTTGACATAAACATATAAGAATCATCAATATTTCTCCAAATGTGCATGCTTTTAAGCTGAAAGCTTATATGAAATGCCATAGAGGTAACATAATTGTTCAGACACTTTGCATCACAGAAATACATTATATTTTAAAGAATATAATAGAATACCATTATTTTAAATTGAGCTGAGACATGATTACAGAGGGTTTTTTTCACAGCCTACCTGACTGAAAGAGCTCATTAATATGCAAGTCATTTCAGCTCGTTACTATGCAATTCTTTTGTCTTCTCTGGTTTAAATGAGCCATTATGCATGATGACTCACGCCCCCACGCATACGGTGTTTCGGTAATGCTTTAGATTACGGCCCGGAAAGTACTGCGTAATTACAACGAATTTACAGTGTAACTTTCGATAATTATAGTTTACCTATACAGTAAGTATGTGTAAGTATAGGGGAACAATATGTAAAGTCTTGGGAATAAAGGGGTAACAATCAGGAAAATAACAACTTAATTATACTGTAAGTATTTAACCCTTTGATGCGCAAGCTATGAAAACCCCTTCTAATGTGCAACATGGGTCAAAAATGACCCGTATTCTTTTCCTATGTAATTTCAATCATGGTTGAGTGTTTCTTTGCTGAATCTTTGAAATAAATGTATTTTATCATTCATTTATTCCAGGTATTCTTTAAATATCTTGTTTTCAATTGTCAAAAATCATTATGTTCATTTTTTCTTTCTTACTTTATAAACAAACACAGTTTTTGTATTTCTACATCAATTTTACACACATGGGTCAAAAATGACCCGTATTAGAAACCTTTGCAAATTTTCGCAAGTAGGAACATATTTACCGCAGACAACTATTCATCTGCCACACATTTCACGTCTCAACATGGCTGCTTTTGTATATTTGATGGATGAAAGTCATATATTTCATAGGCTATATATTATATTTCATAATCTTTATTTTTTTGTCATAAACCAATGCTACTGGTCACCTTTTACATCTATCAGTGTTCCTAAAAAGTAACAGTTTTGAACAAGGTTTCTGTCTAACAGTGAAAATATATAATAAGTGTATTTGAATTTGAATATTCTTGTGCTTTTAATTTTCTTTATCTAGAGTGTTAGCGGCTGGTCCTCAACAGACCTGAGGTGGATGATGACATCACTGTAAAAAAAAGTTGAAAGTATACTTTGCGAACAGTCGAACACAATTTAAATGTGTATGTGCAGGTTGCACATACACAGTTACAGAAATCTGGTGGAAATTATAAAAAGTTAAAAAAATCTGTATGCTGACCCTCACATACGCATAAAACATGAAGTATACTTTGGCCTTTAGAAAGATAATGACACAAAAAAAATGTCATTCAAAAAGAAAGGAAAAATTTAAATAAGGATTTGTTTATTGAGTAATACCTGGAATAATGAATGATGAAATTAATTTATTGTAATATATCGATATAGAAAATAACTCACTCAGGTCACTTTAGACCCATGTTGTTTATGTCCAAAACTGTTACTTTTCAGGAACACTGACAGATTTAAAGGGTGACCAATTGCATTGATTTATGACAAAAAAAATAAATAATGAAATATATAGCCTAATATATTAAATATAATAAGACTTGCATCCATCAAATATACAAAAGTAGCCTTGTTAAGATGTGAAATGTGTGGCAGATGAACAGTTGTCTGCAGTAAATATGTTCCTACTTGCAAAAATTTGCAAATATTAAAGATTTCTATATGGGTCATTTTTGACCCCTGTGTGTAAAATTGATGTAGAAACTGCGTTTGTTTATAAAGTAAGAAATAAAAAATAAACAATTATTTGTAGAAAATCAAAAACAAGATATTTAATGAATACCTGGAATAAATAAATGACAGAATGCATTTCTTTCAAAGATTCAGCGAAGAAACACTCAGTCATGATTGAAATTACATAGGAAATGAATACGCGTCATTTTTGACCCATGTGTGTAAAATGGATGTAGACATACAAAAACTGTGTTTGTTAATAAAGTAAAAAAGAAAAAATAAACATAATGATTTTTGACAATCAAAAACAAGATATTTAAGGAATACCTGGAATAAATGAATGATAAAATACATTTCTTTTGTAGGTTTAGCAAAGAAACACTCAACCATGATTGAAATTACATAGGAAATGAATACGGGTCATTTTTGACCCATGTTGCGCATTAGAAGGGTAGTTATACAAAATTAATTTTTATTCAAAAAGTAAGAAAAAAAAAATTAAAATGAGGATTTGTGATGATCAAAAAGAAGTTAATTGAGGAATACCTGGAATACTGAATGATGAAATTAATTTCTTGCAAAGATATAGAAAATAAAAACAGCTGGGTCATTTTTGACCCATGTTGCACATCAAAGGGTTAAGAACTAAGGGGTACTTATACTGTTATGATAGACAACAATCTTACATTTGGGAGCAATTTTGTCGAGAAAGTGCACTGATTAAGTTGTTCCAAGGCAAGTAGAAAGAACTATTGCAATCTTTTTTAATACATGGGGAAATATGCTTTTGTTTCATGTAGTTACAGGGTAAATATGACATTACGGGCCGTAAATTAAAGTGGAGCTTGTTACCCTCTTATTACATGTAGTTACAGGGTAAATATGACATTAGGGGCCATAAATTAAAGTGGATCTTGTTACACTCTTATTTCATGTAGTTACAGGGTAAATATGACATTAGGGGCCGTAAATTAAAGTGGAGCTTGTTACCCTCTTATTTCATGTAGTTACAGGGTAAGTATGACATTACGGGCCGTAAATTAAAGCGGAGCTTGTTACCCTCTTATTTAATGTAGTTACAGGGTAATTAAAACAATTATATAAAAATTTAAAAAAACCCACAAACAATCTGATATGACTTGGAAACCTTTATTTGAAAAACAACTTATTTCAAAACAGATTTAAAGTTACAACACTTCCTTTTCGTTTCTCTTGCTCGGCTTCCTCCTCCTCTTGTTCCTCTTCTTCTTTTTCTTTCTTTCCACTGATGAATTTTAAGAGGAATCCCCTTTGCTATTCTGTATTAAAAGAAAATACAGTACACCCGGAAATGTGCTCACCGTTTACTCATCTCTTACCCTCATGCCATTTGAGATGTATACGACTTTACTTCTTAAGATGAACACAAAAAGGTTTTTAGGAAAAAATAAATCATCTGGGAAGCTTTATAATGCAAGCTCACGTGTTCCTAAAAGCATCAACAGCACAAACATAAAGAGTAATCCATATCCATATAAATCAATGTCTTCTGAAGTGAAACGATACGTATTTGTCAGAAAAATATCAAATATTTTAACATTTTAAACTTTCGACCAACTGTCTCCTGCGCGTGCATGCAAGGGTTGAGAGTTTTTTTTTTGTTTTTTTTTTGTTTTTTGGCGAGGGTTGAGAGTTCATGCTTGACGTAACTTGAAGCGTGACGTAAGCGTGCCGAGAAACTCACGCGAAAAGTCACGAGGATGTCGGATGTCGTCAGTTTTTTTTTTATTATTTTTTTTTTATTAATGCTCACAACAAAATACACGGAATAACAGATAATGATAATGAGAAACAAACAAGACAGAATAACAGATGGAAGTTCTCGCGCGAGTTTCACACGAATCTCCCGCGAGAACCTCATGAAAGCTTCACGTTGCTCGTTACAATGTGCTTCGTCAAACGCAAAGTCGACTCTCATGCAGGCGCTGGTGACAGCTGGTCGGAAGCTAAAAGATGAATAGCCTAAACCATGAGAAGATTTCGGGGTGTACTGTATTTTCTTATAGTACAGAATAGCAATGGGATTCCTTCTTAAGATTCATCAGCTGAGAAACAAGAGCAGGTGGAAGCCAAGCGAGAAACAACAACAACCAAAAAACTGACAAAACTTGTTACTTACTGTCAGGACTTTAGAATTTGAAATGAAAAGTTGATTTAAAAAAATGAATAATAAGTGTTGTAGACCTATTGTAATAAAGTTGTTTTTCAGATAAAGGTTTCGGAGTCAGTGATATCAGATTGTTTGCGTTTTTTTTTATTACTTACCCTGTAACTACATGAAATAAGAAGGTAACAAGCACCACTTTAATTTACGGCCCGTAATGTCATATTTACCCTGTAACTACATGAAACAAAAGCATATTTCCCCATGTATTAAAAAAGATTGCAATAGTTCTTTCTACTTGGCTTGGAACAACTTAATCAGTGCACTTTCTCTACAAAATTGCTCCCAAATGTAAGATTGTTGTCTATCATAACAGTATAAGTACCCCTTAGTTCTAAAATACTTACAGTATAATTAAGTTGTTATTTTCCTGATTGTTACTCCTTTATTCCCAAGACTTTATATATTGTTCCCCTATACTTACACATACTTACTGTATAGGTACACTATAATTATCGAAAGTTACACTGTAAATTCGTTGTAATTATGCAGTACTTTCCGGGCCGTAATCTAAAGCGTTACCAGTGTTTCTTGACAAAAACTAAATCAATATATCGTTTTATATGAAGGAGTAGGCAGCATAATTTTTACATAATTCTGAAGCAAAAACTCTAGTCTACAACCTCCAATACCCATAAGTCTTATGAACACAGATTTAATATACTTTTTTTTGGCCTTATTTCAGTGACTTAAGTTTTTTGTTTTTTCAATAACCACACATAAACGTCATTTTTAAAAAAAATACAAACATGTACATACATGTTCCTCACATATTATGGTAGCCTAGTTTGTGCTGAATACAGTGTAATGACACTTGTGTCATTTATATGTTTATGAACAACTGAAAAAAGCACAAATGTCAGGGCATGTCAAAACTTCTCCAGGGCCCCAAAAATTCTCAGACCCCAGAGGGTAAACCATATTTTTCTCGCAGTACTAAGTTAAAGATAAGTCCCGTTTCCGTTGCTGCCACAGTACCAGAGAAGCCTCCGTATTCTCCGTGGGAGGGTGAGGGTGTTAAGGCACCTGGAGACAGTGAGCTGTTGCCGCGTTTGAGAAATTCTGAAACGCTTGGGAATTTTGAGAGTTTGTTACAACATCTGTCTGATGGACATAGATCCGAATTAATTCGTTTAGTGACCGAATTCCCCAGTTTGTTTGGAGATGTGCCGTCGCGCACGCATCTGGTGATGCACAGCCAATTCGACAGCGTTTTAGTCCAGTATATGCTTGATAATGGCATAGCCCAACATTCATTTTCTAGCTGGGCATCACCCTGCTTGTTGGTGAGAAAATCAGATGGTACATATAGATTCTGTACTGATTATCCTAAGTTAAATAAAATAACAAGGCCCGATGCGTTTCCTCTTCCTTGCATGGAAGACTGCATTAACCAAGTTGGTGCATCTAAGTTTGTGAGTAAGCTGGACCTCCTAAAAGGGTACTGGCAAGTGCCGTTAACCAAACGTGCCCAAGAGGTAAGCCCTTTTATCACGCCTTTAGGATTATACTCATACTCTGTTTTGAGTTTTGGGTTGCGAAACGCACCGGCAACCTTCCAGAGGTTAATGAATCGGGTGGTTTTGGGTTTGGATGGTTGTGCCGTCTATTTAGACGATGTTATTATATTTAGTGATAATTGGGGACAGCATCTGCAGCGGTTACGGGCATGGTTTGAGCAGTTGGTTGAAGCACGCCTTACCGTCAATTTGTCAAAATGTGAGTTTGCCCAGGCCACAGTAAAGTACTTGGGAAAGTAGGTCGGACAGGGTAAAGTACGTCCTCTCCAAGCTAAAGTTGTGGCAATTGAAGGTATTCCTCCTCCATCGACCAAAAAGGAGCTGATGCGTTTCTTAGGGCTCGCTGGTTACTATCGGAGCTTTTGTCATAATTTTTCCACTGTTGTCTCTCCCTTGACATATAGGTTAAAAAGATCTATGAAATTCAAATGGACTTTGAATTGTCAGAGAGCTTTTGACAATGTGAAATTGTTATTGTCGACATCCCCAGTCCTTGTGGCACCCCAGTTTGACCGTCCTTTTAAAATTCAGGTGGACGCAAGTCAGGTAGGAGCTGGGGCAGTTTTGTTACAGTCAGATCAAGATGGAGTGGATCATCCTGTATGCTTCTTTCCGCGAAAATTTAATGTACATCAGCAAAATTATTCAGTAATCGAAAAAGAAGCTTTGGCTATGATCTGGGTGCTCCAGCATTTTGATGTCTATGTGGGGGGAGGTGCAGAGGTGTTGGTGTACTCTGATCATAATCCTCTGACGTTTTTGCATTCGTTACAAAGTCCAAATCAACGTTTGATGCGGTGGGTTTTATTTTTACAACCGTATAACTTGAAGATTCAACATATCAGAGGAGTTGATAACGTTATGGCCGATGCGTTATCTCGCGCATTTGATGTGGTCGCGTAATGGTTGATTCTCAATGTGGTCTGCTTTCCCTATGCTCTCTACTATTTTCCTCTATCACCTCAAATTGCTTTCAGGATCCGGATTGCTGGGGATGAAGATGGTTGGTGGGTGAGTTAAAAGGGTTAGGGGGACGACTCAGGATTTCTAATCATTGGTTCCAGAGTTTTTGCTTGGATGTCATATTTTTAGCATAAGTGCTAGAATGTAAATGGATGTTTGAAAATTTATCTAACTTTATATTTTTGTTTTTGCATTATGAATTTGGTTTTTAAGGGGGGGTGTGTGACGTCCCAGTCTAAACTGTGCGTCTGTTGGGTGTGTGTGATTCTTAGGTGCCATCTGGAGGGGGCGTGGCCGACACACCTGACACTTGTTGGATGCAGAGTTAAATGCCACTGAGACTAGTTGCGTGGAAGCTTTGGTTGAATGGTCGTCTAGTTCCAGTATGGCTCTTGATGGCCTGCGTTACGCTGAGTGTCCTGCCTGGCCCTAAACGCTTCTTTATTTATGTTATATTTATGTCTTTCTTGTGTAAAATAAATGTTTTCTGCAAAGAATTGGCACGTCTGGTCTCCTGTTTGATGCAGTCTAAGAGCCGGCTGTAACAATTAACAAGCTTCAACTTCTGATGTTTCCAAAGAGCGCAGCAGTAACGACTTTATGAACTTCTTTACTTGCAAGATTACATTTACATTTACATTTACATTTATGCATTTGGCAGACGCTTTTATCCAAAGCGACTTACATTGCATTATACTATACATTTGTATCGGAGTATGTGCAATCCCTGGGATCGAACCCATGACCTTGGCATTGCTAGTGCCATGCTCTAACCACTGAGCTACAGGAAAGCTTAATAATATTAGAGAAAAAATTATAACCATGCAACCGTCTACTACAGTATCGCATTGTAGTGTCCCTGAGTAAAAACTCAATTAATTTACAGCTTTAGGTAAATAGATCCTCATAGATCCTCTTCTTAATATCGTTAATTCATCTTTATCACTAGGATACTTACCAAAAACGTTTAAGTTGGCTATTATTAAACCTCTTATTAAAAAACCACAACTTGATCCTAGAGATTTAGGTAATTACAGGCTGATCTCAAATCTCACTTTTCTGTCAAAAATACTAGGAAGGGCATTTTAATCACAACTATGTTCCTTTTTAGAAAGAAATAGTATCTGTGAGGATTTCCAGTCAGGATTTAGACCGTACCATAGTACTGAGACTGCTCTCAATCGAGTTACTAAAGATTTGCTCGTATCATCAGATCGTGGTTGTATCTCTCTATTAGTGTTACTGGATCTTAGTGCTGCATTTGACACTATTGCTCACAATATTCTTTTAACCCTCTGGAGTCTGAGGCTGATTTGGGGCCTGGAGAAGTTTTGACATGCCCTGACATTTGTGCTTTTTTCAGTTGTTCATAAACATATTAATGACACAAGTGTCATTACACTGTATTCAGCACAAACTAGGCTACCATAATATGTGAGGAACATGTATGTACATGTTTGTGTTTTTGAAGGAATAACATTTATGCGTGGTTATTGAAAAAACTTAAGTCACTGAAATAAGGCCAAAAAAAGTATAGTAAATCTGTGTTTACAATACTTTAGGGTATTGGAGGTTGTAGACTAGAGTTTTTGCTTCAAAATTATGTAAAAATTATGCTGACTACTCTTTCATTTATAACAATATATTGATTTTTGTTTTTGTAAGACACTTTTTGCCAAGAAACACCGTATGCGTGGGGGCGTGAATCATCATGGATAATGGGTCATTCTCACCTGAGAAGACAAAAGAATTGCATAGTAATGAGCTGAAATGACTTGCATATTAATGAGGCATTTCAGTCAGGTAGGCTGTGAAAAAAACCTTCTATGATGTCTCAAGCTATTCATGGTATATGAAACATACAGAAAAATATTATTACAATATAAAGTAATGGTTTTATATTATTCTTTAAAATATAATGTATTTCTGTGATGCAAAGTGTCTGAATATAGGCTTTTAGTTTAAAAGCATGCACATTTGGAGAAATATTGGATTCTCATATGTTTATGTCAATTTTCTATACAGAGGAGTTATATTTATTTAATATTCATTGTCATTACTATGAGCGCTGGTGTTTTCAATTCATACTTGCAGTCGGAGGGCGCTCTCTGTGCATTTTTAGTCCACAAATTCATCTAAAGAAGAATAGGCTTTTCCATGAATGGTGTTTTCAATTCATACTGCAGCCGGAGGGCGCTAAAGAAACAAAAACTCATCTAAAATTCATCTATAGAAGAAAAGAAAACAGGAACTAACTGCATGTCTTCCAGAGGTCGCTAACCATGGCTTTTACATCCAGATAAACACTTTTCAGACAAGAAATACATGATTGAGAAGATGTATGCATGTGTTGCCTCTGAATTCGCCTGTGAATAGCACTGACTCCGTGGGCGTGGCCGCATTAGCGGATAATGAGCTGAGTCACGGACTTCTGACATGGCTCTCTTTTCATACAGATTACATAAACACAGAATGTTTGTTTTTAATTAGTATTCACTAAGTTACAGTTCATTTTCTGAGAACTATCAGATTGGACTTCGTTCAGAGGGAGACGAGAGATCACGCATCATGTTAGTTTTCTTTATTTTACAAAAAGCACAACATTTTGTTTTTACTCTGAGTGTACACAAATAAAAGAAGATATTCTATAGTTTCAATTGATATATTACTTATGTGTCTATGACAAAAAATGACGGAGTATTTTAAGTCTGTTTTACTGCAATGTGAAAAAAACCTGCAAAACGCGCCGGCGCGTTTTCGGACCTCAGAGAGTTAAATAGACTCGAAGACTATGTTGGTATTAGTTGAATTGCATTGTCATGGTTCAAATCATACTTATCTGACCGTTATCAATTTGTAGTAGTAAACAAAGAGATGTCATTTCAATCACAAGTACAAGTACATTTGCATTTAGTCATTTAGCGTCTTATCCAAAGCGACTTACAAATGAGAAAAGTAGAATCAATCAAATCAACATGAGAACAACAGTATGTAAGTGCTGTGTGAAGTCACAGTTATGTCAGTAAAGTGCTCGTAGCAAGGATTTTTTATTTTTTTTAATAAGTACACAAATAGATGGAAGAAGAATAGAAATCAAGGTAAGTGCTACTATTACTGGGTCAAGTGCTGACGAAAGAGATACGTCTTTAGCATTTTTTTGAAAATGGCTAGAGACTCAGCTGCTCAGATAGAGCGTGGCAGGTCGTTCCACCAGCCAGGAACAGAAGGTCCGTGAGAGCGATTTTGTGCCCCTTTGTAATGGCACCACAAGGCTCCATTCACTTGCAGAGTGCAAGTTTCTGGAGGGCGCATAAGTCTGAAGTAGTGAGTTAAGGTATAGCGGTGCAGAGCCAGTGGTCGTTCTGTAGGCAAACATCAGAGCCTTGAATTGGATGCGAGCAGCTACTGGCAGCCAATGCAGACTGATGAAGAGAGGAGTGATGTGCGCTCTCTTCGGTTCGTTGAAGACCAGTCTTGCTGCAGCATTCTGGATTAGTTGTAGAGGCTTGACAGTGCATGCTGGAAGGCCAGCCAAGAGAGCATTACAGTAGTCCAGTCTGGATAGAACAAAAGCTTGGACAAGAATTTGTGTGGAATGCTCCGATAGGAAGGGTCTAATCTTCCTGATGTTGTACAAGGCAAATCTGCAGGACCGTGCTGTTGACGCAACATGATCTGTGTAGCTTAAACAATCATCCATCACCACTCCAAGGTTCCTGGCTGTCCTGGAAGGAGTAACGGTTGACGACCCAAGTTGAATTGAAAGGTTGTGCTGAAGTGTTGGGTTGGCACCGACCACAAGCAGTTCCGTTTTTGCAAGGTTGAGTTGAAGGTGGTGGTCCTTCATCCAGGCAGAAATGGCTGTCAAGCAGGCTGCGATGCGACCAGCAACCGTCGGATCATCTGGTTGGAATGAGAGGTAGATTTGTGTGTCATCAGCATAACAGTGATAGGAGAAACCATGATCCTGAATGACAGATCCTAGTGATGACATGAAAATGGAGAAGAGAAGTGGTCCAAGCACGGAGCCCTGAGGTACCCCAGTAGCAAGACTTGGACTCCTCACCTCTCCAAGATACCCTGAAAGACCTACCTGAGAGGTAAGATTCAAACCACTGGAGTGCGGTTCCCAAGATGCCCTTCGACATGAGTGTTGACAGGAGGATCTGATGGTTAACGGTGTCAAAAGCAGCAGACAGATCCAGCAAGATGAGTACTGATGATTTTGAAGTTGCTCATGCCAGTCTCAGGGCTTCAGTGACTGAGAGCAGGACAGTCTCAGTTGAGTGGCCACTCTTGAAGTGGTTGTCAAGGAGGTTGTTCTGTGTGAGATAAGTAGACAGTTGGTTGAATACAACTCTCTCAAGTGTCTTTGCAATGAAAGGAAGAAGGGATACTGGTCTGTAGTCAAGTGCTGGATTCAGAGTGGGTTTTTTATGCAGTGGGGTAATCCTAGCCTGCTTAAAAGCTGTGGGAAATGTTCCAGTGTGGAGGGAAGAATTGATAATGTGAGTGAGTGCAGGTACAATTGAGGAGGAGATGGCCTGAAGAAGATGAGTGGGGATAGGGTCTAGCGGACAGGTAGTAGGGTGATTGGAAAGGATGAGTTTTGAAACATCTGCCTCAGAGAGCAAGGAGAAGGAGGGGAACATTTCTGTGGTTTCCACTAAGATGTTATTGTCAGTGTGTGGTGTGGAGAATTGGCCGCTGATGGTTGTTGCTTTTTCCATCTCCAGGATCTTTAGTTCTGCTGTGGTCTGTTTGGCCAGCGCTAACTGGAGGGGGTCGTAGCCGGATGGGCGGAGCTTCGCCGGTATTGATGTCATGCTGTACTAGCCCCGTTCATCCGCAGTCCTCATCTCGTGCTGCAAAGATATCCTGGTTGCGGTAAAGTACTTCCCGTAACTGTCGACGCTGGCTGGGGGTAAGTCCTTCACTGGACCGATGCCGCAGCTCCTGTACGACCTGTACAGTCTCTTTTGACAGGGAGGGCACTGGAGCGGTGCTAACATCGATAGGGGTAGCTTTCTATGGGGGTGCTTGCTTATTCTGCCCAGCTGCTTCCCCTCCCGCTTGGCCTGAGGGCAAATCAACTGTCCCTTTCCCCTTCTGTAGGGGAACGACTTCATGACCAATCTGAAGGTAAGCACCAGCCACATTTATACAGGCCCCACTCAGTGCCAAAAAGTCTAGTCCCATAATACAAGCATCTTCTATGTCTGCCAGCCAAAACTCATGGACAAAAACACCTGTGCCCACTGTCACCTGTAGGCACTTTCCTTCTTTGAGGGCAGCCCGCTCCCCGGTTACAGTTCTCATCTGCATCGCAGTAGCTGACCACCCAGTTGGCATCGACCTTTCTGTTCCAGGCAGGATTCCCAGGTGAACAATTGAAATGGTGGACCCCATGACAATGAGGGCCCTAAAAGCATAGCCATTTAGAACACAAAACACATATTAACCCTGGGTGTGACCCACTAGTGAACATTTTCCATGGAGGGGTGTAGACTGTGGTAGGAGCGGCCGTCCCTCCGCCCGACCGCTCTCTTCTAGTTTTCTGAAAAAGCAGGCTTGCAGGGCAAAGGCGCAGGGGCGGGACAATCACGGGCCACATGTCCCACTTCCCTGCAAGAGTAACATGGGTCCCCTCGTGTAGAACACCCTCGCCGGTTCATGGGCCGTTCTCTGCTCTCTGCTCTCGTCTTGTTGCATATAATCACCCATACGACATATACCTTCAGAATTGTCTCGGGCAGGAGGGTGGTAAAATTGGGCCGCTGCTCATGTCGTCATAAATACAGACTCCGCTTGCTCAGCCTCTGCCAATGCTTGAACCAGTGTTTGTGGGGCAGATAAGCTAACATGCTGTCGCAGCTTCTCCGGAAGCAGGGCTTGCAGGAATGCATGGAGAGCCAGCTCCTCCTGGGCAGCTGCGGCGCATTGCTGGTACCCTCGCCGCATAAAGAACTGCACATCCAAAGCACCCAAACTCTCCCCCTTCTTTCTTCCGTCTACCAGCCAGTTGTTCCCATCTTTACTCTGCTGTCTGCTGCGCCCCAAACCGCTGTTCAAGCGCCCCCGTAAGAGTTTTGTAGTCTCTCTGCTCTGCTGGTGTGAGATCAATCAGCACGTGTAATGCTGGCCCTTCCAGCGCCAATGCCAGCTGAGCCACTGAATCCTCCTTACTCCACCCTGCACGCCAGGCTGCCAGCTGTACTTGTGCAAAATAGGGCTCGGGTGGCACAGATCATTCATAGCTGGGCAGCTTAACATGGACCCGCGCTGAGCTACAATCAACCCTGTTCACCTCCCTTCCAGACAGAATTTCCATTGCTGCACCCAGACTTCCAGTTATGAAAGGATGGAGAACTAGCATATTCACTCTCACCAGCTGAAGCAATGTTCTCATTTTGGCTCACTTCCAATTCGCATGGATCTCGTACTATTGCCTCTAAAATGTCAATTGAGCTGTCACAGAAACGATCGCAGCACTCCCGCGGGCGGGAAGTTCATGCACTGGCCCCAGCCACATCGCTCTCTCTCAGCGCGGGTGTCCGCATCGCGGCAGGCACTGTGTTTTTCCCACCGCGGCTTCGCACATCGTCTCGCATTTCATCCAAGCGACTGCTCAGATCGCGCAGTTACTACTTTTTCAATTACTAACAAGCATTTACCAATTACTTGTACAGTTCTTTTTCTAAACTCTTAAAACAGCAACACACCTACATCACACAATTAGTTAAATAGTTAATTTTCTGCCCAAAACCATATTTTGTTAAATAAACACAAACTCTACATTTCAAAACGGTAAAAACTTTTTTCAACACATACTAAGTTCAATGACTGTCAAAATACTATCAGTTGATGGCATTATGAAAACTGAACTACTTGTCGTGTTTCAGTTCTACCTGCAGAAAATATGAAATCCATAGTTTTTAAAATTCAGTTTCCTTTTACTGCAGTAAAAGTATAATGCATGTAAGCCATTCTACATTTTTGGTTGAGTGTTGAATGTGTGCATTCTTGGCAACAGAAGTGAGTCATTATTTTATAGAATGTACAGTAGAAAAAGAGAAGAAGAAAGTAACAGAATTGCTCAGGGCAGCTACTGGTCAAATGTGTCCCCTATGCAGAACTTCAGTTGCCCCCCTGGTTGTAATCTCTTTCTGGGTTTGGGTGTGTGGTGTTGATGTTGCCACCATAGAGGGTGGAATGGTGTCCCCTTGGTAGCTAGTGCCATGCAGACCACATATTTTGTAAATATGGAACAGAAGCTTTTACTGAAATGTAATTGCTGCCATTGATCAACAACAAAATCCAACATACATTATCTTTGGTTATTATGGAAGCTTTTTTTCCACCACAGAATAAAAAGCATAAAAGGCAATTGTGACTTTTTATCAAAAATAGGCACGTATCTCTGAGCATCATTGGGTCTGTAATGAACGAATAATTGAAAGTATGGGATACCCAGAATAATCAAATATCTAAATTAATACATGACCAATGATTCATTCCTTAATTAGAAACACGATCTAAGAGTAATAATCATTTGAAATTGGAGTCAGATTAAGCGGGCAGCTAAACTAAAATTTAAACTAAATTCTAAAACATAAGTGAACTTCACAAGGGGTGCTGAAAAGACATACATGCATTGCACCTTCACCCACGCATTGCACCTCCTTACACTGAGCAAGAGAAAGTCTGTTTTGGGGCGTGCAATGCTTAATGTGATCTCTCTTGATTTATATAACCACACTACAGCATTCTTCAAAATATCTTCTTTTGTGATTCACATAAGAGAGAAAGTAATACAGGTTTTAAACAACATGAGGGTGAGTAGATTCTGGTAGAATTTAATAGCAGTTCATGGCATCCTAGCTCAAAATCAGTGCTTTAATGAGAAGGAAATGTCTATGCAACAAAAATGCAATATTAAGGTTACTGTATTTGCAATAATTTCAATAATATCTATAATTTTACTTTCTGTCCTTTTATTAATTTATTTACCACAGCAAAACATTCACAGGTGAACACGTAGGAACGTGGGCTGGATGGGCTAAATTTGTCTGCATCTAAAACTCTATTAACAGTTTTCTGTTAGCCTGAGAGTTGGACTGAGAAAGCAGGAGACAAAAAGATGGTAAAAATTATCAAAGTAGGTTTATTGAATAATCTTATTTGCATGTTTCAATGCTCAAACTTCGTCTGAGTGTTTCTTTGCTCAGACTTTGTCTGACTAGTACAAATCCAACAAGTGTTATTATAGCCAAGCAACAGCAATGGAAAATTACTGCTTCACAACACCCTTCTGTTTTGTTATAAATCTTGAAATAGAAACATTCCCTTATTGCTTATTCATGAAGACAAACATCCCTTTTTGCATACAATCTTAAGATTAAATGGCAATAGCAAGCAATGCAAGAGCAAGAAAATTAGTATAAAAAATTAAAATATAAACTGACAGAACTTAATAATAAAATGATTAAATTATGTAAATCAAACAATAATATGAATAAATGATTCAATGATGTAAATCAAATATGATTAATAAATAACTACATAAATGACTGATTAAAAGTGATTAAAAAGTTAAATCATATCAAAAACAAAGAAAATAAAAAGACAACACAGAGAATTAAGAATCCTTAGAGCCATCAAAAGCATTTTTCCAAACTCTGAATAGCATCTTGTTTTTTGTGATTTCTCCATTCAGCTGGAATCTCACCCTCACCCTGGAATGTTTTTTTATAATAATGTTCCAGATCTTTCTGGAATCTGCACACAAACCACTTCCAGTAGGGCAGTTCAGAGAGATCAGGGGTGATGCTCCAGTCTGCATAAACTCCTCCTGCATTTCTGTAATCTTTACATGGAAACCAAATATTTGACACACTAAACATTTTACCACTTGATACTAAAGTTGTACAAAAATTAGAAGAGAGATACTCTGTTTTATGGTAATGCCATCCATTAATTCCATCCACTCTATGGAAAGGAACACTATGATCTCCATCATGGTTTTCTATGGTGTTGGTGCAGATGGCTGCACAGAATGGACACTGAACCCAACAGCACTGACAGAAGTGGTTAATCAGAAGCTCATCTGGTCTCTCCTTGAGGTCCAGTTTTTCATCAAATGTCTCTCTGTTAAAAATGCTGATGTCAGACATTATAACAGAAAGTTTGTCTCTTATCACATCTTCTAGGAGGTTGAAATCATCAACATCATCATGTTTCACTCCACTGAGGTCTTTTTCAGAGAAGATCAGCTCATCTGAGAGCTGCTGTGTGAAACTCTTCAGCCACGAACCAACATCTCCTCTGTTTGCTTGAACAAGTTCAGTAGATTCTTCTGCTGCTTTCATGATCTTCTGCTGCAGGAGCTCAATGCTCTTCTTCATCTTCAATAAAACACCGACTCTCAACTTATCAGTGATGTACCGACTGACTTCATCTCTGATGAAACTCTTGAAGTGATCTCTGGGATTTTTTATGTAGTTCATGTATTTGTCAAAGTCCTCCTCTTCAGCCAGTGTCTTCAGGATGTGTTTTTCCAGATTTGATCGGTTTCCATTCAGTGATTCACAGTTTGTTCTTATTTCATCTGCTAAATCTCTGGCAGTCTTCTTGTAGACACTCTGCTCAATGGGCTCTTTCAGTTTCTGACAGATGATCTCACCAAAAATGGCAGCTGATGTTGCGCCATGACAGTTTTTCACGAAAATACTGTAGTACTCTTCTCTCTTTTTCTCAAAATATATGAAAGGATCATTGGCTTCCTTGAAGAGTCTGTGTTGGTCAGTGATCATCTCGTTTGCTCTTTTACAGATGGAAAGAACCAAATCAATGAAGAATTCATTCTTGAACTCATATTTCACTGATTCTTCCTCATGTTTTGTAACTCTTGCCTTGATGTAATCTGTGAGTTGCTGAATGCAGCTTTTGTTGTAGCCCATCTTTGGAATGTTAAATGATTGAATCTCTTTGGCTGTGTGGTGATCAACAACTGTGACTAATGATCTTATTTGAGCTTCATCCTCTTTAGATAGAGAACTGTGATCTAACATCACTTTAATCTTCTCTGTAACTCTTGATTTTTTTATCCTTACATAAACTGAATAACTGGACACAGAGAAAATATCTCTGCTTTCTCTCCATTGGTCTACAGAAACACTTCCATAGACACTGAGGATCTCTCTCACATCTCTCATTACGTCAATGTCTTTGATTACAGGAGTGTCTGTGATGATTATCTGCACACTCTGTTTCCAAAACGAAATAAACTCTTTCTTCAGTGTTTCATTCTCATTAGCTTTGTGTTTGAGTTTTGAGGCAAGTTCTTTGCTCTTTTCAAAGAGAGTGTTTTCATGATGTGTCCTCTGAGCATCAATCTTTTTCTTCAGGTCTCGCTGCTGAAGAATCTCATTTAATTTCCTCTTTGTTTCTCTCACAATGTTTTCCTGAAGCTCACTGATTTTGATTTCAAATGATGTTTTCCAGTGAATCAGTATATGTTTATCTTTGTCTTTCTCAAAGAAATCTAACATTGATTTTTCCACTTCTTCACTTGTCTTCTGCAGTTCTCTTTGAAGATCAGTTTCATCAACCTTGTCAATGGCTTTATTTTCTATTTTGTTGTGTAGTTTGTTCTCAGTTTCCTTCATGGTATTGTGAAGATTCCAGGTCCACTTGCTGTATTCGGACTCCAGTTTCCTGTAGGCTGAAATCTCCAGAGAATTTCTGAAGCTGAAGACAAATCGTTCCTTCAGTAAAGCCTGCCAGAGATCTTTAATACGATCTTTCAAGTCTGTCAACATCATTCCATGTGATATTGAGGCATGAGACATAATAGTTTTCTTTAGCTCTTGTACATTCTTGCAGTAGTTTGGGTTTGGTGGTGCCATGGGTGGGCTGCCCTCCCAGAGCTGAGCAAAATACTTCACGTCTTTCTGAACATCAAATCTAATGACGTCACTGAAACATTCTGCATCACAGTCTTCAGTAAGTTTTGTCATCTCATCCAGTGTCTCCTGCAGTCGTCTCCTTCCCTCCATGTTTTTCTCTCCAGCTGTGACATCTGAAATGTTCTGATGCACAAACACACAGCTGGGATTCAGTCTGACCTTCTTCATCCTCATGAATGCCTGAACAACAATCTGAAGAATGTCCTGCATCTCAGATGGGTTTTCTCCAAAGATGTTGATCAGTGTCAGATTTCCAAGACCACCAACAAATGTGGCCAGTTCATTGTCATGATCTCTTGTTGATTTTCCAGCCAGTTCTAAAGCATGAAGACCCTCAGTATCAACAACCAGAATATAGTCAGAGTTCATCTGTGTTTTCATCTCATCTGACACTTTGACCAGCTGCATGAAAGCTCCTCTGGTGCACCTGCCAGCACTGACAGCAAACTGGAGTCCAAACATGGCATTCAACATGGTGGATTTCCCAGAGTTCTGAATCCCTAAAACTGACAGCACAAAGACTCTCTGGTCTCCCAGTTTCTTGATGAGTTCATCTAGAACAGCAGAGATCCAGATCAGAGGAACATGAGCAGCATCTCCATCCATCAGCTCCAGTGGAAATCCAGAGATCATCATCTCTGCTGCAAGACTCGGAAGAGAAGAGAAGTGAAACTGCAGATCTTTCTTGTTCTGCTTCACAGATGAACATGATTCATAGATCTGACTGATCTCCCTCATGATGTGCTCCATACCAAAGGTTGCTGCTTGAAGATCCTCAGATATTTTCTCAAGTTCAGTTTGTTCTGTCTTGAGCTGCTCAGATTTATCATGACTCTCTTTTAGTTTTACAACTGTTGACCACTTTTCATTATACTTGTGGTGTAGAGCTGAAAGGTCAGCTGAGATATATTCATCCAGGAGGATTCTGAGCCATTTAAGAAAAAACGTATCATGTTTATCATTAGAGGTCATTTCTTCAATAAAGAATTTCATAAATCTTCCACTGTTAGATTCATGTTGCTGTGTACGGATGTTATTCATCTCTGTTTTTTTTCGACTTATTTCCATTTCTGACATATCTTCTTGAGGTCGATGTAGTTCTTTGTTCTTCTGACTCCACTGATGCCACAGTTTCCCCTGATGAGGCAGAAATGATTCTTTGATTTCTGTCAGATCTTTCTTCTCCAGTAAACTCATCATCTGCTGTGCTGCTTCTCTTCCTCTCCTGCAGTCTTCATCATCTTCCTCATCGACTCTTATGTCTGAGTGTTTGGACACGTCTTTAAGTGTGAAAGTGGAAGATGATTCTGAGAGACAATCACTTATAGTTTTTCTGAGTTCTTCAGATACATCTGATTGATTTCTGT
This sequence comes from Anabarilius grahami, assembly GCA_003731715.1. NCBI lineage: Eukaryota > Metazoa > Chordata > Actinopteri > Cypriniformes > Xenocyprididae > Anabarilius > Anabarilius grahami. Next base: position 1,456,524 of record RJVU01061863.1, on the reverse strand, counting down.
CTTTCAGACCAATCTTGAATTTCCCTTTCTTCATCTTCACTACAGTAGATTCGTCCTCCATACATAGACAAATAAGCGGCTTTGTGATTCTGAACAGGTTCTGGATCTTTTCTGCACTTCTGTCATTCATGTCCAGTTGAGGTAGAAGAACAACATTGACTGAGGCCATTTCAGTGAGGATCTGCAGTTGTTTCTCATGGTCTCCAGCATCACCGTGTAGATTACAGAACGCAACACAGTCAGTGAATTTATCATCATATGATCCAGAGGGGCAGAACCAGGCGATCTCCACCACTCCATCCATTAGGACTCTGGTTCTGCTGCTGCCTGGGCAGTTCCTGTTGAAGAACGTGTTGTGTTTCTCATTGATCAGAGGGTTCATCAGCTGAGACTTGGATGAAGACACAGAGCCAAACTTGAAGAAAGACACCATTGGAGTTTCAGCCTTGTAGACCGGATAAGTTTGACTGATGGTTTCATTGTTGGTGTTTCTCTTCTTCCAGCTCTTGTTGATTTGTCTGAATGTCCAGAGAGGAAACTCAATCTGTTGTTGGTTGAATGGATCAGGAACAAGCAGAGGCAGAGCGTACTGACACTGGGACAGTTTAGTGACCAACAGCTGCTTCAGGAAACCATCAGCACAATGAAACACGGCCATCTGAACATCCATCGGGTGAATGAGATCAAACTGACTTGTTCCTTTATTAGACAATGACACTGCTTTGAATATATCTCCAATGTCTTCAGATGAGTCTGTGTCTCTTTGTTCTGTTTTATCATGTTCACTGGCCTTATTAACATTAATGTATCTTGCTCTGTAGTTCATCATCAGTAGTTTTTGTAGGAAAGTCTGAATCAGCTCCTCCTCAGCAAAAGACTCATGGGTCTGTAATGAATGTTTAGTTATCTGAAGAACATCTGCAGCTCTCAGTTTGTTGTTCGTGTGAAGATGAAGTCTGTGAAACAGGTGCTCTATTTTTTCACTTTCAGTCTTTTCCTGATGTAGGTCTTGATCTCCTGCTGCTCCAGAGTCTATGTTATCTCTCTGTTTAATAGACACAATAATAACAGATTTATTTTATTTTGTTTAATTCACATGGAATCATATTCAGTATTGATAATGAGAAAGGCCATGTGATTGTGTCTATGCTTTTTCTTTTAAACGTCCCCCTGTTACAGAAGTGCAAGTCTAAATTCACTGCAATTAGGCCTTCAGTTGGGTCACATATTCAAATAAGCAAGATTGTGATGGATCAATTAATGTTTGGCCATCAAGTTTCATCTGTAAATTTAATTTATGATCAAACGCTACTTGATCAATCACAAACTTGCTTATTTGATTATATGACACAACTGAATCCCACTATGTGTGAATGGTGTTTGCCCATCACTGTCAGTGTAATGTGTGTAAAATGTGTAAATTATGAAAGGGAAGTTGCAATTGTCTTTTCTATTGTGATGTGTTGAAATGCTCCCAGTGTGCAGACACATTGGATAGGTTATAATGGGCAAGATGCTATCATTCTCTCTAGACAGTGTTACTCAATTGCTTACTCTTGACACATAGCAACACAGCTAAAATGTGTCTAGTATGTCTCGCTATTTACTGTTCACTTTTGACCGTTGAAACAATATGCTTTATTTTTGTAATTCCACTAGGAGTCACCGGCATCGCAGAATTTATTGAAACTAAGGTGCAAAAATGGTTCGTTTTAAACTTCTGCAACTTTCTGATGAAAGATTCTGATTTCTGATTTAGTTTGGTGTCACTTTACAGCTTGCAAACTGAACATAAATGTGATTAATTCAATAGAAATGTTCAAGCAAGCTAAAATGCCACTGTCTCTGAACCTGAGTTTACTGAAGGATGGACAAGTTCAAAACTATGTGTATCAATATGTGATTCAATATAGTATTGTATTTCACATGCAAGCGTGTCAACATCATGTATCTGATATGCTTCATGTACAGTATGTGCGTCTTATTAAAATCTCTTCATCATACGAAGCAATCATGTCTCTTAAGAGGACTATATGGTCATTTAAAATATTACTTTTACAATGTTTTTATGAACTTTTTGAATTTGAAAAATGTTCTTTGAAACTTAGACTTGGATAGACTGAGTGAACAATAATGAGGATATAGCATCCAATTTCAATTATAGGCCTATTAAATACCTGTTAAACACTTTGGCCCAGTTTCACAGACAGGACTTAGCCTAAGCCAGGATTAGTCCTTAGTTCAGTTAAGATATTTAAGTATCTTTTATAAATGCACACTAAAAAATCATTACTGGTGTGCATCTTGAGACAAATCAATGGCAGTGACATATTTTAAGAAATGTCGTACAAGTTGCTTTCAGTTAAAACAGCTCAAACATGCATTTTAGTCTCAGACTAGCTTAAGCCTTGTCTGTGAAACTGGGGTTTTGTGTTTGGCTGTTTGGCTTACCATTAGCCAATAAAACGGTTTGTTTTTGTAAAAGTTAAACACCCTTAATGGCATGAATGAAAACAGAAAATGTCTTATGTGCTTTGGCTGTTCATTTACATGACAGAGGCATTTGGGGGCCTGAAAATGCAAACATTTAAAAACAGGTTTCATAATTAATAATAGTGAAAGCAGTTATTTTGGTAAAATCTGCACTCTTACCATCACTGGTGTTTGTGTCTCTGATTGTCCTTCCTGTTGTGGTCCATTAATTCCCAATTCTGCCACAAGTCTTTCCACTATTCCTGCTACTGCTGCTAGACCTGATGCTGCTGCCACTTTCAACACAGCTGTTATTTCTTTTGATACTCTGATTACTGTTGCTGTGAGCAATGCTAGTTGTGTTACTTTTGTAGACCATTGTATTGCTGATATTTCTCTTTTTAGAGCTACTACCGCCACTGGTGCGTGTGTCTGTGACATTTTCAACACAGCTGCTATTGCTGATTTTGATACTCTGATTACTGTTGCTGTGAGTGATGCTAGTTTTGTTGCTTTTGTACTCCATTGTATTGCTGATATTTCTCTTTCTACTAGAGGTATTACCCACTTTACTGTATCTATTAGCAGTTGCATATGTGGTCCTGATACTGCTATTATTGCCGCTCCTGCCATTGTTCCAATTATTGCTGATCCTCTTTGTGATTGTGCTCCTAATAATAATTGCACTATTTCTGCTGCTACTGATCCTGCTATGCCTCCAGCTGCTGCTGCTGCTCCCACTATTACTACTTCTTCTCTGAACCCTGCTTCCCATAGTAATCTTAAAATGCATAGTCCTGCTCCTGTTGCTGCCCCTGCTACTGGTCCTGCAACTCTGTTAAAAACTGCTGGTCCTGCCACATCTATTAATATTTCAGCTGCTGCAACTGTCAGTGCTATTATTACTGTTAATTTTAATGGTGACTGTTTCCATGTTTTTGCTGGCAGTGGTGATTGTAGACTTTCCATGCCTTCTCCCGCTGCTGCATTTGCAGATGCTGCATTTGCAGATGCTGCTTTGGCGGCTTCTGCACCTGTAACATTTAAAGGAATGGAAACTTATATCATCATAGAAATAAAAAAATAAAAAAATCTTAAAATATGCTCACTCTTGTGTATAAGTGTTATGGAACACAGACAGAGAGATATCATGAACAGGATGTTTGACAGGACTGAGCGTAATGGCAGAAAACAGGTGAGCAGACAGTCCAATGATACTTTCAATTAATGGAAAATTACAGATGTGGGGAATCACGGATGGCTGAAGCACACACCTCGCTGGATGGTAGGAATGGGGAACTCACACATGATGGACTAGGGCTGCAGTTACACTGCAAGACTTAATACACAGATGGATCCAATCTTTTGACCATATCCAATTTTTTGGGCAGTCTGTTTACATTCACTTTAGATGCAAGTGGTGTCCGATATCTGTGTTTACATTAATTTCTGTCCAAATTGATTGTCATTGATAGCTTCACTATGCACGTGGTAGACCCTAGGGTTTTGAATGGCCATGCTATTAAAATTATTTATATATTTATCGTTGGATGGCCATGATTACCTGCCAGAATGTGTAAGTTAAAGGATTAGTTCACTTTCAAATGAAAATTAGCCCAAGCTTTAGTCACCCTCAAGCCATCCTAGGTGTATATGACTTTCTTCTTTCTGATGAACACAATCTGTATATATAAATATATAAAAGCGGTGTGATGCAACGCGTCAAAAGACAATAGAACCCATTATAATCAGTGATATTGTCTACACTGGTTGCGGTGCAATGCGACGCGAAAAAAGTCACGTCTGGTGTAGACATGATGCTATTGTTTCATACAGTCATGTGACGATAATGTCAAAGACAATTTTGCTATTATGATACCACAAAATTGATAATACTATTACATCCCTGACTATTACACTATTAATAGTAAACACTGAAGCCGTTTAAAACAATATGTCTATTATAACAAAAGTATGACTTTACAAAAACACTTTACAAAAATAAAACAACGTAAAGAAGATACGATAAATAAAATGGAATTTAACAAATATTTTATTAACATTATTTTAATTAATATTTTCATTATCACTGGCTGTTTATACTGTATAGGCCTAGTCTACAGAAATTTCAACTTTTTAAATTTTTTGCATTTTAGACTTTAAGCGCAAAATAAGTTGCAAGTGTATTTCTTTTATTTATTCAAATCTGAGTGTAACCATCCTGCACACTGTTGAGGCCCTGTTATAAAACTAACTATAAAATAATAGTATGTTACTACCTTGAAACCAATAACAATGTTTATTTTGATAATTGTCATTCTTCAGGAAGCAGCAGCAGCGCGCACGACCAAGTGTAGCTGCACAGCCCCCTCTGTTGGTGAATATGATAACTACTCGATTGCTCCGATAACCAACCGGCTGCTGTTTGTTGGTTGGGCTTTTTGTGTTTATGGGTTGTTTTGACCAAGCTGTAAAACGGGAACATTTCTGAATGAATGAATGAATGAATGAGGCATTTATATAGCGCTTTCATATGTACTACTGTACACCCAAAGCGCTTTACAATCATATCAGGGGTCTCTCCTCATCCACCACCAGTGTGCAGCATCCACTTGGATGATGCGACGGCAGCCACAGTACAACGGCGCCAGTGCGCTCACCACACACCAGCTGTAGGTGGAGAGGAGAGAGAGTGAAAGAGCCAATTCAATGGATGGGGTTTATTAGGAGGCCATGATTGGTATGGGCCTATGGAGGGAATTTGGCCAGGACACCGGGGTTACACCCCTACTCTTTACGAGAAGTGCCATGGGATTTTTTTTTTTTAATGACCACAGAGAGTCAGGACCTCGGTTTAACGTCTCATCCGAAGGACGGAGCTTGTTTCAGTACAGTGTCCCCGTCACTATACTGGGGTGTTAGGACCCACACAGACCACAGGGTGAGCACCCCCTGCTGGCCTCACTAACACCTCTTCCAGCAGCTACCTGGTTTTCCCAGGAGGTCTCCCATCCAGGTACTAACCAGGCTCAGCCCTGCTTAGCTTCAGTGGGCAACCAGTCTTGGGCTACAGGGTGATATGGCTGCTGGACCAGCCATATCACCCTGTAGGACAGAACACCAAAAACTGGGACTGTTCCTGGAAAACAGGGACATCTGGTCACCCCACTGTATGTTTACTAGCAATATAACACCAAATATAACATTTATTAAGACCAATGCACTGATCAACAAGAAACTGTGTGTAGGCCTACTGTAAACTGTAACTGAATGCCATAACTCTCTGAACGCGGAAGTCACTGCCATTGTATGATAGGATGAGCTGCCTCTCGTGATCCAAGTTTAGATGTCACGCTTTTTTTCATTTGTAAGAGATAAAGATCCTCTCATCTCCCTATAATCAGACAATCTCTGATATGATGGACACTTTACTTCTCATGAGACAGGACAGAATTTGTGAATGGCTGTGAAACGACACAACTAACGCTGGTCCCATCATGACAGTAACGACATGGAGAAAGTAGTACACCCAGATTACATTTATATTACACACACTCATACTATATACATTTTTAGTGGCTGTGAAGTAATTACTTAATCAAAATAAGCACTTACTTGAGGGAGAAGGCGATGGACACTGCCCATCAGTTCTGTCAGAAGACATTTGTCCCTGTTTGTGTTTCAAAACTTTACGGACCATTCCACGAAATCAGTGCCTTTTGCGTAACTAAGAAATAATCAGACATAGAAGTACCATAACAAAATAAATTTGTGATTGACATATCAATACTGTGTGTTGTTTTATCAATATTACACCAAAGTAAAGTCAATTAAATATTATTTTAAATAATTAAAATTGTATTTATTCTCATAAGGGTAAGGTTTATGGCCTGTCCCTTGCTATGATTGCTCTTTTTCAGCAGGACTTTTAATTTGCAAATTGAATGCAAAATGATACAAAAATCACTTTTGCATATTGTTCTAAGTATAGTCTTATGGTCAAGCAATGTTTTAGCATAAGTATACATTATTTTCTATAAAATATAAATAATTTTATCGGTGTCCCCGATTTCATGTCAGCCCTGTTACCCTCACCAAAGAACCCTGTATAAATAATGTTACATTCCAGTGACATCACTTCCAGAAAGATACATAATCTCTAAACCAGGATGCCAACAGTTCAAATAAAAATAAGTTTCTCTTTCTCTTCTATAATTTTCTATTTTTGATGATTTATGAGGTTTGACTGAGGGGGGATATCATGCAATGTCAAACCTGTTACCATTTTTGAAGTATACATTTAAACACTTATTTATTTAATGTAACAATTATTATCTACAAGTAATATCCCTTTAAAGTGTACAAAATGTGCTTTTGTGATCTGTTCTGTTAGCTAGCAAATAGCAAATTAGCTTGAAATTGTCAAACCTGTTACCGTCAACCCTGTTACTTTTCAGAGTATCAGGTCTTGACATGTGGGTAACAGGGATGACAATCACCTTATCCTCTCTGTATTTAACATTTATCTGTGTAAAATGCAAACATTTTAAAAGGTCATCCCAGGTGTATTATTGATGTCTATATCATTCAGTGTGGGTGGCAAATGAGCATCATTAACATTTTTAGTAAGTATTTTTAGTATTGTTAGTATTAGTATTGTTGGTACACGAATCTCGTAATTCAAGTATTAACTATTTAAACTATAACTATTTCATTTTTGTTTCGAAGATGAACAAAAGTCTTACAAGTTTGGAACGACATGAGGGTGAGTAAATTATGACAGAATTTTTAAAATTTTGGGCGAACTGACCATATTCATAATCATAGTTCAAAATTAGCATGTAATACAAAGCCTTGAACAAGTGAAACGTGCATTTCTCTATATGAACACCAATAATACTTTAATTAAAAAAGCTAAAACATTTAAATGTGTATAAATGTGTAAAAAAAAAAAAAAATCCTGTTTGTATGATTTTAAAGTCATGTCTCACCTCAGATATGCGTGTCTTGGGTATGTTAAGAAAAGAAGTCGCCTGATCTTCAGATGTCTTCAGTTGAAGTCTGAATAACTCTTGGTTTTTAGTCATATTTATATTGCTATTTTTCAGGAAATGTTCCCTGAACGCATTTTTGTTCCGATTACAATCTATGAACCTGTCAGCCTCACCCACTTCCTCCTGTGTTTTAATTTGATTTCTGTCACAGTTTATGCCATGGGGAATTTAAAAACATGTCCGTGAGTAAGTTCATCCAGCCCAGAGTATGTTAATGGTGAACACACAAGACATTCTCAATAGAGAGATGAATTGATGAGTCACCATGGAAACGGACGCTAAGAAAAATCATACCATTCTACTTCCTTCCCTGATAGCACACGTACATCTCGGAGACGTCTATTTGATGTGTGTGTTTACGTCTGGAAGATGTATTTTTTAGAGTGTTTGCTCATCTGCAATACGTCTGTAGGACGTTTCCTGTCAGATGTAAAATAGACGTTTAGAAGATGTCTTTAGGATGTTTATGATTTAGAATGTATGTAAAACTGACATCTTAAAGGCGTCTATCAGATGTTTGTAAACAGCAGATGCTTTCCAGATGAAGAGATCTTTAACAGATGTCTTGCAGACGTATGTGTGCTATCTGGGTTCTTTGTGGCTGCAAAATCTAGATTAAGTCTTCTTATTGTAGACTTACGCAGCCAGTACTGAAATGAAAGTGTTGTGTTCCTATAAACACAAATTTACATAACATATCAAATAGTTTGAAATGATTATTATGCTCCTTTTTCATTTTGAAGTACATTTTCATCATTTGAAGCTAAGTGGAAATGAAAGCCTTTCCCAGATTTGTGTTGAACTACACCTGAACTCAGAACCACAGCGCTAATTATTTACAAATCAATTATTTACAAATCATTGAAATAAAATTGTAAAACCTGTAGGCTACAAATACTAGAAATTGTGAATATAAATCATTTGGGATCATGTGCACATAAACAGTCCCCATTTAATTTATCTATATTACAACGGTAACACTTTAGAATACTGTATCGTACTTACTGCATAACTAATAAGGAATTACTGCAGAATTAATCGGTAGTTCTTCATTAACACTCAAGTAACTACTATTAACTACTAAGGAATATGTGTTAACTAATCAGTATGTCATAGCGGTTTTTAATTGTGTTAAGTAACTATTAGTTAATCAGTAACTACTCAATTCAGTCATGCCTCCTGAAGAACTACGATTAAGTAACTACTAATTCAGCTTCAGGAGGAATAACTATAAAGTAACTATTAATGAACTGTGAAACTCAGTATCAGGTTATGGCCCTTTCTTCTTTACTACTAATGTTAGTTGATTTACTTAGATGTATGCCTACTGTACTGTGATATATATATATATAT